>JAQFZG010000630.1:0-29219 GCA_034695465.1 Entomobrya nicoleti
GGCGGAGGCATAATGTCATTTGGAGGGAGAATTTTAAAGTTGAGCTGCTCAAGAGGAACATGAAGGCGACGTCCATACCGGAATGATTAATTTTTATTTAATTATTCTGGATTATTAAAAAATGTTTTTTTTTAAATTTTAATTATACTGGATTATTTGTTTAAAAGTAATTGCATATTTTTTATTCAATTATTCTGTATGATTTTTGAAACAATTTTTTTGTTTATTTAATTTAATTATTTTGGATTATTAAAAAAAAATGTTGATTTTTTATTTAATTATTCTGGATTATATTTTTAAAAAAATTCTTATTTAATTATTCTGGATTTAAAAAAATTAATTGTATATTTTTTATTTAATTATTCTGGATAATTTTTTTGAAACATACATATTTTTTAAATTTAATTGTTCTGGGTTTTTAAAAAATTGTTTATTTTTTATTTAATTATTCTGGATTATATTTTTAAAAATAATAGTTTTTTAAATTTAATTATTCTGGATTTAAAAAAAATTAATTGTATATTTTTTATTAAATTATTCTGTATAATTTTTTTGATTTTTTTTTTAAATTTAATTATTCTGGATTTTTAAAAAATTAATTGTTTATTTTTTATTTAATTATTCTGCATTTTTTTAAATAATGGTTTTTTTAATAAATTGTGCTGGATTTTTTATTAATAATTATAAGTTCTTTTAAAATATAATTAATTGTTTATTTTTTATAATTAATTGTTTAATTTTTTGTATATAATTATGTTTTATATAAATAGATTTTTTTAATAGTATCAAGTGATTAATTAGTTTGTCATTAAAAATATATCTTGTTTTATTTATAAACATAATTTTTGAAATTATAAAGTGTGTTTTAATTTTCTATTTCAAGAAAACTTACATTCGGAGTCGACGACAAACATCAGCTGACGTATTACCAGCTGCACATCAACGGCCTTCTTTAAGCAACAAAAATTAAAACAAAATTACAGTTTTTAGTCATTAAAATTTTAAAAAGCATAAGTAACTATTTTAATAGCTAATTTATCTTTCGGAATGAATGTATCTGTCCCAAATGACATGGGAAAGATGTCCGAATAGAGCCCATTATCAGTAGAGTCAAATGATCCACTTTGGCCGATGACACCCCCTTTTGTCAACGAAGGTCAACACAGCTGTTCTCAACTACCCAAATATCCTGTTAAAAACTACAATTAAAGCCATGAGAAATAAATACTTGATCATCTGGTTAAATATTTAAATTCTTGTATTTATTATTTGAGATGTCTATTTTTGTACCTTGACTTTGAGAGGCAGCTTGACAGGGACTTAAGGTTTGAAGAGACCCAGCTCTCCAGTGTACGCGATATAGTGGTACACTCAAAACGCGGAATTATCTCCACTTCCTCTTGACCCCAAACGATCCAACTTGTTCTAGAGACGGCGACATCTCCAAACTGATAACCAGCTCAGCTTATCTGTGAAAAAATACATTTTTTTATCTTCTTCAAAAATTAATTAAACCCGTTTACCCCACCAGCTTTCTTCCACTCTGCATTTTCCCTGACGACAGCCCTAAGCCCCCCCGAGTTTCTCCCGCCACTACCACCACCAGAGGAGCCACCTCCTCCTCCCCCGAGGATAATGGAGGGATCTGCCAGAGGAACTGGAGTGATTTGTCAGGGACACCTCCACTTGGCTTGGCTAAATGGCTGCACTGCTCGACAGACCTGCGCCACTCCAAAATGTCAGCTTTGAGAAGGGCCTTGTCCTCGGAACGGTTGACGGACTTCTGGTGGAGGAGCTTGACGATGATTGGCTGCATTTTCACCCTTTGCTCTTCAAACGTTATTTGCGCTTTCTCTTGTCCTCCCTAAAAATAGAATAGCTAATTATTAAATTAAAAAATAGACTTGCCCAATAGTTAAATTTAAAATGGTTCACCTGTTTAAATGGAGTGGTGTGGTTGCTCTGTATTGGTCAGGAACAATACTCGGGCAGCGAGGTTGACGTGGTGGGGGTGATACCTAATAGTGAAGCTGCTTCACAAGTTGCTGGTGGGCTCTCCTTTCCAAACCTAATAATAATAGCAAATAAAAATAGCCAATTACTATAATTAATTAAAAACTTAAA
Source organism: Entomobrya nicoleti (assembly GCA_034695465.1). Classification (NCBI taxonomy): domain Eukaryota; kingdom Metazoa; phylum Arthropoda; class Collembola; order Entomobryomorpha; family Entomobryidae; genus Entomobrya; species Entomobrya nicoleti. Next base: position 2,125 of record JAQFZG010000630.1, read on the forward strand.
ATTAAATGGCACAATTTTAGTAGCAGTAAATGTAAACTCTGCACTGTCTTGCTTTTTGTGGCTTTTTGTTTTGTTATTTGGTTCCAAACATGAGTTTGAAATTCGCGGGGTTTCCATTTTAGACATTGGGGCACCTTGAGACTTGGAAAATGCGTTGGAGTGAAAATACATGGCCTTCCTTGGCCTCCCAAGCGCAACTCATCAACTCACTCATAATTATAATACAGCACAGTTTAAATTCCTCCACCATTTAATTAAACCTGTCCTTCGTTATCGAAATTGCTTAGGTGTTTTACTGTTAAATAAATAATTAATACTCCTTCGCATTAAATGCACTCAATCTGTAAAAATAAACGGTTTACCTTTGAACAATTAGTAATATTTTTTAGGATTTTGACAATTTTGTAAGCATTTCACATCGTGGACATTTGTCCAAGTACTTGTTTAACAAAAAAGGTTTTCATACATGCATCATATAATATTACGTTGTGCACATGTGTATGCATCAAGTTAACATTCAATTAAAAGAATTAAAATAAATGGTTTTGAGACGAAACCATATTTTGAATAGGTATAAAAGGTGAGCAAAATGAGTCCCACTTCAAAACTTCTCTCTATATGACGGATCTAACAGAGGGAAAGGTATATCGTTGCTTTTAATTTGGCTATTTAAAAATAACTTTTATTACTTAAAAAACAGTTAAAATTGCAATAATTTATTTAATTTTAATTAATGTTTTAAATTTAATTTTAAACAATACTTTATTGCTCATTTCAAATTTAATTGTGCTTAGACTTGTATTAAAATTTAATATAAGCTTGTGTTCACTATGTAATAATTAAATTATATTAGATTAGCCAAGCCATTAAACTCTTATTCAGCTCATATTAAACTGGACCAACTATTTTTGCATGTTGAGCGCGACCGTGTCAACGAATGCATTAGCTCATCTAATCCATTGAAACGTAGGCAAGTACTCAATTAGCATGTTACGATGGACAGGTGAGCAATGTGAGTGAATGTGAGCATCATCCAGCAGTGCTCTAAAGACAAGTAGATTCGTTGGTTACTTGCTAGCAAGGTAGATGGCAGTGCAACTGGTCCACTCGCACAGCTCACTTGCTACCTGTGCCCTTATTTGAAAACGTCAGCCTATCGAGATGGTATGAACTTGTACGTAGCCATTCTCTCAAAGAAGGGCCCAGCATGCAAGTTTTTTTGCGAAGCGGCCATCTGAAACAACACAAAGATGCGCACAACGGAGTTGAACGTTACAGTTGCAATCAATGCCACAAGATGTTTAGGGACCAATATAGTTTAAATTGTCACATGAGGGTTCACAGCGGCTTAAAACCTTACACTTGTAACGTTTGCAAAAGAGCATTTTCCAATCATGGCAACATGCGGAAGCACATTAAAGTAATTCATCAGAAAATCAAGGAGCACATATTTAACTTGTGTGGAAAATGCTTTTCTTAACGGGCTCGTTTAATAACGCACATTAAAATTCATACTGGTGAAAAACCTTTTCAATGCCAGATTTGCCTTATATCGTTCTGGCAACCAGAAAGCTTTGGAAAGCATATGGCCTCTCACAGACAGAAAATAAGATGAGTGGTGAGTAAATATTATTTGAGACATGGTTTAAAATTTCAGCTCTAAATGTAAAGTCAAGACATGCATGTGGTTTACACAGGAATTGTTTCCTTGTTTGTTGAATTATCAAATGCTTAAAATCTTGATGCTTAAAGGCTAACGTTTATTTAATTTGTGATTTTTTTACTAAGGGGATGCAAAAGTGTTAAAAATATTAAAATATATTTTTGTACTTTCCCGTTTCCTAAGCCAATTTTAATTTTACCGTCAACAGCGTAGTATTCTTAGCTTGGTGAACATTTGACGCTTTTCAGAGGGATATAATGATACAAAACTTAATGTGTAATCAAAGTGGTTATGAAAACTAAGCATCACAGATTCAGGTACGCAATATTTAACTCGTGTTTTATGATAAAAGCAATATATGGTCCAAATTTGATTGTAAAAATGTAAATATCTCATATAATATTTTGAATTGGCATAAAAAGGTACTTCAGAAGGTGTCATGTTGGCTTTTTTGTGTATTTGATTTCAAGTAAATGTGGGTTACTGCTCTTTAAATATGGTCACAAAGGACATTGGTTTGATATTTGTATTGGAATTGTGGTACTATATATAAGGTTTTATTATGATTCTCGGAATCCTATTGAAAATGCAATGTACGTATAGTGCATGTTGGTTCTGTGTGTCCGTCCGTCCGTTTGCCCGTCCGTCCGTATACTCTCTAACTTTTTTATTTATAGGAATTTTTGAATTCTGTTTTCACTAATCGATTACTATTGACCATAGCTCGGTCAAGTTCGTTAAACAGCAACTTCGGTCGACCATTACCAGAGTAACGGTCGATTAACTGTCCAATGCTTTTTAAATGGGCAATTTTTTTATTGTACCAATCGATACACTTGACCCAAATGACCCCAAATGACCTCAACTGACCCCAAATGACCTCAACTGACCCCAAATGACCCCATGCATGATCCCAAACATTACGCTTTCGTATTACGTAATCGACTCCAGACATTACGTAATCGATCCCAAAGATTACGTAATCCATCGCAAAGATTACGTAATTGATCGCAAAGATTACGTAATTGATCGCAAAGATTACGTAATTGACCCCAAACATTACGTAATCGAATCCAGACACTACGTAATCGACCCCGGACATTACGTAATCGATCCTAACCATTACGTTATTTTAGCCAAACATATTTAAAATTAATAATTAAACATTCTGTTTTTTCCAGAATCCTATTTAGAAGTTTTGCGGGGTTTATTTAGGTTATATTTAAACCATCGAATTATGCATTTACAAAAATGTAGTAAAAAGAAGTAATATTTCAAATGTACAGAAATATTGTATTTGTTTTAATTTTATATCCTCACTGTACTGGGTTTTGCGTTTTAATTAATAATGAAAGCTATATAAACGAGGAAGCAGGAAAATCGCCATCAATAAATGTTACTATTTTTTGAATTAATTACAAATATAACTAGTCTATTTGTGTATCGTTCTTTCGAATTTTATCTAACAAATGACTTTGGATATGGTCGTTATTTAGCTAAAGTAATTTGCATGCTGTCTTGTAAAGTCAAAATTAAAATTCAACAATCTTTACATACTTGGTCTTAAATGGAAGTTAAAATCCTCTCGTATTTAGTCAATGCAATTTTCATAGAACACAATGTTAAAGGATATCACATCAGCAGAGCTTTTATCCTCAACTCCAGATTGTTTTATATATTAGACTGGTTTGTAATGTACATATATCCGATTGAAACATATAGATCCAATTCTCTTGATACATCAAATTATTTATATTGAAAATCCGTGAAACATTAATACATATAATTGATGTAAGAAAATGCAGTTATTGTTTAATATTTTCAACTAATGATTACAAAACCAACAGTACTTATTACTAGCACCCTACATGCTCACTTCAAATTTAATTTCAATACAAAGTCACATTTGACTTTGTAGTATTTTTTTCTCAATCAAAGTCATGCCCAGTCTTTTAAAGTGCATAGGTGTATTTAAACCAATGCAACTTTAATAAAGTACCTAGTCACGGAGTCCCCACTTCGCATACAAAAAGTTAATCACGTAGGCTGCATAAAGAGCTCTTGACATATGACAATACATAAACACACATCATTCGTAAATCTTTTCTTACACATTGTTCCACTTACATTTTTTGGATGCATTACGGTAACGGATATATTACGGCTCCCCGTGCTTAAATTTCAGTAAAGTTGAAGTAGTGTCCAAGAGCGGAGCTATGCGCATCACGAATGAAAACTCTCCACAAAAATATTTCAAGTCTTGCTTTGGGAATAAAGTTATTAAAAAAAATCTTACTTAATGGTTTTACAAACCGTTTAAAATATTAAAGTCGTAGTTAAAAAAGTAAACATGGCTGAAAAACTGTTCAGGTGTTCTTCGTGTGACAAAGCCTATAGCTCTAAGAAAAGTTTACAAGCACATAAAAACATACACATTGGAATTAACCAGTGCCTATTTTGCAACAAAACATTTTTCAGCTTTTGTGATCTTTTGAGACACTACCTTTCCCATATCAAAGAGAGACCCCACAATTGCAACTTGTGTGACAAATCGTTTGCAGATAAATCGGGTTGGAAAACGCACATGCACTGTCATACTGGTGAAACCCCCCTTTCGTGCAAAGTTTGCAAAAAATCGTTCTCTCGACAAAGTACTCTTCAGACACATGAATTGCTGCATAGCGGAATCAAAAGGTTTACATGTAATCAGTGTGAAAAAACATTTGAACATAAAAATAATTTAAAAAGACACTTGAATACACATAAAATAGAAACTGAATTTGAATGCAATTTATGCCAGCGGTTTCTGTCATCAGAACTTGGTTTGCAACGTCACATTCAGAGCCATACCGGAGAGAAACCTTACCGCTGTAAAATTTGTAACAAAACATTTGCACAAAAGGGTACTCTACGGGTGCATGAAGATCGACACAATGGCATCAAGCGACATAGCTGTCAAGAATGTCGCAAGAAATTTACAAACAGTAGTAATTTGAACCAGCACTTGTTGATTCACAGCGGTGTAAAAGCACATACATGTCAATTATGCCAAAAGTCATTTACTCAACGAGGTGACATGAATGTGCATATTAAAGCAGTTCATCATGGAATCAAGGAGCACAGCTGTAATTTATGTGGCAAACCATTTTCTAGGAAAACTCTGTTAGGACGACATATGAGAGTCCACACTGGTGAAAAACCTTTTCAATGCCAGATTTGCCATACTGCATTTTCAGATCCAAGTAGCTTAGTCAGGCATGTGGCCACTCATAATTAGCAAAGTCTGATTGCTTATAGTTTACGTACTTCCGGACTCAACGTATTGTACAAATAAAGATTTGTTGTTTGTACCGAGAAGTTTGCAGAAATATATTTTGTTGCCTAAAATCTGAGATTGAGACGCTATAGGCTGTAATTAAAAATAGCTTGATTAAAATTCATCCTCCGTTTGTTTGTATTTCGTATATTATTTCTATTAAAATATGGAAACTATACAAAACTGATTAAATTGATGCAATGCTCACTGTATATTTTTGTATGAAATTTTTCGTTGAACTAAAGATAAATTTAACTAATATTACCCCCCTAAAATTTATTAAAAAATTGTAGATTGGTGGATTGGACTGTGGAAAGGTTAATTGAATAAATCATATGCAACATAGCTTGATGCCAAACTGATCATCTTGCACTTTTTAATTCATATTTACATTAACAAAATGACCACGCCTTTTACATTATTCTGAAGAGAAAATTGTTTATATTAAAAGCATGAAAGCATGGGATTTTAATATCAGTCAGATTTTTTTAGCTGCTTGAATTAAAGCCAACTTTTTTGGATGGTTATTTTTTCAGCTAACTTGACACTGCTGCTATATATTTATTAAAATGAATTAAGCGATAATCAACTCATAGTTCCTCATTAACTTAACGGTATTTCCATCAAAAGTTCTACCAAACTAATGGGATCATTGTATTTTATACTGCCAATAGTTGCTTAACTTGGTGGATAGTATTTAAATTAGCTTACTCATTTTCTGATATATCAATGTGCTTATTTATGTACTTGTTGCTCAAAGTTAAATAGGTGTATCGAATAATAATCATAAAGATAATATATATTCGTCATCATCATTATACACTAAATGCATAGATTAAAGTGATTTTTAAAGGTTTTTAGAAACAACGACGAGGAATGTACCAAAAAAGCTGCTGGTCTTGTAATCATTTTTTACTTAGAATTTGTATAGATGTGCGCATGAGGAAGGCAACAAGGGAAGGTGTGCATGAGGGATTTGTTTAAAACATCGAGATACCAGTACTATTTAAAGCCATCAACTTGAATAATGAATTATTCTACCCAAATAGTATTGTGGCTAACACATTTTCCAACGGACGACCGTTTAGGACTGACTGGAAAGCTTAATAAATGTGAATGTATGATTTCTCATGAGCATTCGTGTATATGAAAAGTTAATGTACCCGAAAAACAATAGAAACACACGATAACATACGATACATACCAACCATCAATATAAAAACTACTAGAGTAAAACCACGTACCCAATGCACATAAAATGCCTTGCACACAAACAAATGGTAATGCTGATAAACATAGTAGTCTTTAATATTTATCCATGTAAGTGTATAAAAGTACCTAGACAAGAAGTTCATACTTCGACTGCAAACAGTTCGTCCAGTAGACAATATAAAGTGTTGTCGACATATGGTAGTGCATGAATACACATCACTCGTACATCTTGTATTTATAAGTTTTATAAGTAAGTTTTATTTAAGAGAAATAAACATGGCTAAAAAACTGTTCAAGTGTTCCTTGTGTGACAAAGCTTATAGTTTGAAGATCGGTTTACAAGTACATAAAAAGTTACACATGGGAACTAACCAATGTCTATTTTGCAACAAAACATGTTCCAGCGTTAGAGATCTTTTTAAACACTACCTTTCTCATATAAAGGAGAAACCACACAATTGCAATTTGTGTGAGAAATCTTTTGCAGATAAATCGAACTGGAGACGTCACATGCAATTTCATACCGGCGAAAAGCCTTTCTGGTGCAAAGTTTGCAACAAATCGTTCTCACAACAAAGTGACTTCAAGAGGCACACAATTCTTCACAGTGGAATCAAATCGTTTAAATGTACTCACTGTGAAAAAAGTTTCGCACAGAGAGTTACACTGGATGGACACCTAAATACGCATAAAACAGAAACACCATTTCAGTGCAATATATGTCATCGGTTTCTGGCATCAGTAACTGGCTTAAAACAACATGTTTTAAGCCATACCGGAGAAAAACCTTATCGATGTCAACTTTGTAACAAAGCGTTTGCACGGAAGAGTCATCTACGAGTGCATGAAGACCGGCACGGCTACATTAAACAATATAGCTGTAAAGAATGTCACAAGAAATTTACCAGCACAAGTAATTTAAACCGCCACATGATCCATCACAGTGGTGTGAAAGCTCATTCTTGTGATCTTTGCGATAAATCATTTACTCTCCGAGCAGGCTTGCAGGCACATATTAAAGCAGTCCATCATGGAATCATGGACCACAAGTGCAATTTGTGTGAGAAACAGTTTACTTCACGGGCTGAATTAGCGAGTCATATGAGAGTTCATACTGGCGAGAAACCTTTCCAATGCCATATTTGTCAAAGTGCTTTCTCACAATCAAGTAATTTGAGAAGGCATATGGTCGTTCATAATTAAGAAGGTCTAAAGGCTTACAATTCAATGTACTTCTTCATCCAATGTTATTAGATAAACGAACGATATGTTGCATTCCTGATTTTTTTCCGGAAAAAGACAACAATTGTTGGTAATTGTTCAATGTGTAGATTTCATTACTAAACTTCGGACAACAATAAAATTGATGTGTTTTATTTGTTTGCTATGCTTTAGCAGTAAATACATTTTTTCTTACCATATTTATTTTTATCAATAAAATAAATATTAAATTTTGGTTTGAGTTGTGTTTTTATACTTAAGTTTGTAAATATTTAAAGAAAATTGTGGGTATCAAATTATGTTTAAAATATAATGTATTTTAAAGGATTAACATGGTAAATTTCGTATACTTTAGATCCAAGTTGTATTCATTTCCATGAAGACAGTAAAATACATTTGAGCACGAAGGCTACATGAAGAGTACCCCAATATTTACGTTGCACATGTACGCTTACAATATCCATTCGTATTTTGTGCACATGAGCTTACTCATATCATGCATCCAGTATTGAATGCAAAACATCAATATTGTTTACCCGTCAGTTCACAAAAACCTCAGTCAACTTTTCTCTACCAGTAGAGAACACAAGAAGTCCTTCCGACGCCTGCGAATTTTGTAGAAAAAAAGCTGGTGGCAACAACATTCACAGATTCCAAGTAAGACTATACAGTCTAAAATTCGGAAAAAATTGCTTAGTGACAGACAATTTTGAAATTGGATTAGTAAACCAGGTTTTTAAAGAACATTCTTGTACTATTATTAATTACTCGTAATACTTGTAAGTTATTAATGCAAGTCTTCAGTACTCCAACCACGCCATTTTGTAAGATAAAGACGACTTTTATTAACCCAAAAAAAACTCGAAAGATTTAAAAATATTCGTGAAATTAATTTTTGAAAAATTAGTTATAACCAAATCAAAGGAACGTATTAAAGCAGTTCATCATGGTATCAAGGCCCACCAATGCAGCTTATGTGGCAAACATTTTTTTACCAGATCAAAGTTAGGAGAACACATGAGAGTTCATACTGGTGAAAAGCCTTTTCAATGTCAGGTTTGCCGTACTGCTTTCACACAATCATATAAATTGAAAAAGCATATGACCACACACAAGTAAAAACGGCTGATTGTTAAATATCACTCTTATATAACTATCGTTGGGTAAAGATGTAGTTTTTGATCCTTAAATATACCAATTCAATTCGTTTTATCAAATATTAATCTCCAGACAGCAATATATTTGCAAAGAAATGAATGATTAAGGAAACTTTTTGGTTATTTCAAAAAAAAATGTTTTCTGCATTTTTTGTTTAAATTATTTCAGTATATTTCGCAACAAGTATTTAAGCGATTTGAAAAATTATCATGCCAAGAGCAGATTAAAGTAGTTAAAAATGGAAGCTGGAAGCACAAGTTTTGTTCAAGTGTCAAAGGGTTTACCACTAGTAGTCAATTTTATAGGCTAGCCATTTAAATGCTTGAAATGTTCCAATAATGCAATACAATTATAATGTAACTAGCTAAAACGTAAAATGTATAATATAGCTTATGTAACAATAAGCAAATGGCCGTTTTGTAGCGATTCAATGGGGTTTAAATAATGATCTAAGTTCAAAGTTATGCATTTCCAATAATCATTTGGTCTTATATGAAGAGTTACGATTAAATTAATGTGAGTTGATATTTTAATTTTACATGTTTTCTTCTTTACGGTGGAAACCAGAGGAAGGAATAATAAGTGCGGTTTTTTGTAAAACAATTACGGTGGGATGAGGAGAATGGTATGAAAAAAATAATATTCATGCTACTTCCACGAACCATTACCCCCATAAAATAAATAAATTCCGCCCCATTTGTTCACATTACTTTAATTCACATACAAGCTAATTAAAACTTAATAAAGATTGATATTGACAATTTTTTAAAATGAATTAATTTATAATTCACAAATTATCTGTGAATAATAAAACATTTAAAATAATATTGGAATACATAACCTTAAATGTTAATTGACTGACTAAAAAACTTAAAGTTTTGTTAAGTTCAATTAAATATTTATTTTTGAGGACGACTAAGACAGAAAAAAGTTTATTGATTTATATTTATTAATTAATTATCGATTAGTGTAAAAATAGCACTGTCATCATCATCAACTCTTAATCACATGAACAGTATTCCAATTATTGCATATCTAGCGTGTACAAGTTGGCTTATTACATTACCCGTAAAACATTCCAAGCAAGCTTTTAAAGTTCTCACTAGAAATTTTGTTACACATTTGTCTTGTTTTAACATTCATCATAGCGTAATTTTTCTTGCTGTAAACTACCTGTACCATCCACATCTGCTGATATATAAAGAAATAATATATAAATGCTGAATAATAGGACATTAACGTAATGCTGAACTATATATTGTTCAATGTCACCATTTCGCGTGAATTATAAAAGCAATACCACAAAATCGCAATACCACTTTCCCGACTATATGCATCAGTGAATGAAAATGTACTTCGTATGAATGGCATAGAACAATAGGCACATTTAAAGCGGAGATATTCTCCTGCATATTGATTTACGCATTACACTCGTATACCATTGCATGTAAGCCTCCATATCCAGTATCAAGCAAATAATGAAGATACTCATCTACATAAAGTAAGTGACATTCCAACAGGGCTGCTGCCTGTTCCTCGACACTCACCTGATTGGCTGGCGATAAGTTAAGCAACGATTTTATGATTGAACCTTCTCGATGGGTGACCCTCTTTTTTGCCACGGACATCTTTTAATAATATGCGACGTTTCAATTGTTTATCTGTTTTTGCTATTGATTTTCATTCAAATTTTATAAATTTGTGTCTAAAATAATATTCTGTTGGGAATTGGAGGTGTAGAGTCCGAATTGGGGGTCAGATTTAAAATTACAAGTACCACATTCCCAGGAAAAGGTGGGAAAGTTCAAATTTTCGAATTTTGAGACCAAAATCATAACTTCTAGAGTAGTCGTTGGTTGGCTTTAGGGCAAGGGCAAAAGTTAGAAAGTTAGATATCGAAATCGATAAAAGATCACTTATTAAATGCTCCATTTGTTCTTCGACTTAGAATTTTGGAATTCTGTTCTTTGCAATGAGTTTCTTTGGAGCTTGGCTCGAAATAGGATAAATGAAGTCAGCCCTTTAAAGGTTAAAGGGTCTTTCAAGAAATTTAAAGATCATTTACCGTGTATGCCAGAATTTTTTCGTGCACCTGGTGCACGAAACGGGTCCCTATCTAGTTTATTTATAAATGGACTAGCAGTTAAAATTGGTTTGGTTAATAGAAGTCAAAAGGAAATAATAAAAACAAAGCCAGCGAACAAAATTAAATACAATGTTTAATTCCAATAGTTCAAATGGTTTACTAAATGGGAGTGATTACACTGTCATCGGGCTAATCATCTCACAATTTAATCAATTATGTAAGTGGTCATTCATCAAATATCCAAAGAAGCTGTTGGATTGCTTCGTTTGGGTGAGAAGATGAGCAGTGAACGTTAAAATTACGTAATCCTGATTAAATGTTTGTTTAATTGAATAAATTTAATTGACTTTTAAATTATCTTGAAGACTGACAGTCACGTGCAGCCAGTAAGTTAATTCAGTGAAGTGCCATCACCGCCAAAACCATGACAGCAGATAACCAGCCAAACCATTATCCCGGTCCTTCTTTTTCAGTAGCATATCATCAGAGAGGTGTTCACACAAGTAGCGTTATGAGTGGAAATAAACTTCAAGTATTTAAAGCATTAGTTTAATATTGTATTCTCATACATAACCTCAAATATCCGGGGGTTTTCCCCCATTTTACTAAATCTGGTTTAACGTAAGCATGTCTAAAAATGCTCATTCATCAAAGTAGACTTGAAGCATATACATCATATAAAATTATGTTGATTATTTGCGTATGCACATAGCTAACACACATAGAAGACCTTTTTGGAGAAAAATGTTTAACATGGATAGTTTGGTATACTTTAGGAACAGCCTTTGTTCAATTCATTCTCATGAAAGCACTGAAGTGCACTTAAACACGTAAGCTAAATGAAAATCACCCCAACAGTCGTATTGCATATGTGCACTTACAACATGTGTACGTGTCTAGTACCGAATTGTTTACTCATATCATTTGTATAGCACTGAATGCAAAACTTTAATGTTGTCACTACTCACTACGTCAGTTCTTATAAACCTTAGCCAACTTTTACCTACCTGTAGAGCACAACTAATAATTTTGACTCTTGCGAGACGTTAGTTGAAAAAAGTGTTTGCAGCCACATCCACAGATTTCAAATAATATTTACCCAGCGTAACATTTGACACAAATTGGCCAACGGCAGAAAATATTAACATTGTAATAGTATAATAAATTCTTTAGCTTCATTTTTGTACGCAGATTAACTACGCTTCATACTTGCAAATCCAAGGCTTCAATGTTCTACCTACGTTTTTTTGGAGATTTAATTACAATTTTAACAACCAGTTTTGCTATTGCGATTTTTTCTGATTTCTGTGAATTACTTGTCGACAAATTTAGTTATAAAGAAACTAAATCAAAGTAACGTCTGAATGAACTCTAGGCCAATTTTAAGAGAGGCAAAGTACCCAAAACGTTATATTCTCTTGCTAATAACTAACTTTGAAGTGTAAGTCGTGTAAAGCAAGATGGATGCGAAAAAGTTTACATGTGAAGCTTGTGATAAAGTGTTGAGTTCGAAGAGAAGTTTACTTAGACATAAAAAGATACACCACGAAAATGTAGAGTGTCTATTTTGCAACAAAGCATTTTACGATGCTGGAGCACTATTTAGACACTACCGTTCGCATATCAAAGAAAAACCACACAATTGCAATTTGTGTGACAAGTCGTTTGCAGCGAAATGGGGTTGGAGATGTCATATGCAGTCTCATACTGGCGAAAAGCCGTTTTGGTGCAAAGTTTGCAAGCAATCCTTCTCTCAAGAAAGTAGTCTTAAGATACATCTATTGTTGCATAATGGAATCAAAGAGTTTAAATGTGCTCATTGTGAAAATGCATTTGCACAAAAAGGACATTTAGAAAGACACCTGAATACTCATAAAAAAGAAACCGACTTTGAGTGCAAAATATGTCACCGGTTTCTTTCATCAGCGACTGGTTTGAAAAGCCACATTCAGAGCCACACCGGAGAAAAGCCTCATCGCTGTCAAATTTGTAACAAAGCATTTTCACAAAAGGGTAATCTACGTGTACATGAAGATAGACACAATAGCGTCAAGCGATATGGCTGTCAAGAATGTCACAAGACATTTACAAGCAAAAGAAGTTTAAAGCAGCACCTGTTGCTTCACAGCGGTGTAAAATCTAACACTTGTCAATTGTGCCAGAAGTCATTTACTCACAGACATACTTTGCAGAGGCATGTTAAAGCAGTTCATCATGGAATCAAGGAACACAACTGTAATTTATGTGACAAACAATTTTCCACCAAAACTCAGTTAGGAGTACACATGAGAGTTCATACTGGGGAAAAGCCTTATAAATGCCAGATTTGCCCTCTTATTTTTTCAGACCCAAGTGGCCTGAGACAGCATATATTCAATCATAAATAAGAGATTCTGAATGCTCACAACTTAATTCTCCTCTGGATCACATGCCATAGACTTGGCATGTGATCCAGAGGAGAATTAAGGATATTTATGGATATATTTAGGAAATATTTTAATATTTTAAGAACTTCAGATAAACATTTTCAGGCTAAAATAATGAAATTTCGAAACAGCAAGCATTGTGGAAAGCTAACTGCGTACTAAAACAATTTAGTATTCTATGAAAGTGGTGCAAATTCAAGTGCGAATGAAATAAAAGCAAGAATCTATTTTATTTGGTTTTAATGTAAACATAAAATTAAAATGATTACCAAATTGTTAATATAATATTTTTAATGTTTGGTTTGTTAATCGATGTGCAGTTGTGTATAGAGGTGGCATGGAGTAAAATACTGTTAATTACAAATACAAATATTTTTTGTTGCGTTGTTTAATAATTGTGACTTATTGTATGTGTATTGCGATTTAATAAAATGATGACTACTGGGTAGGTTTTTGGTAGTGCAACATTGTTCTATTGAAAAAATGTAATGGAGCACCGCACCGGTGCGCGGTAAGTCAATTTCATTTCCGTGGATTCCATATTCACTCGAGCATTTCGACGCTGAAAGAAAAAACGGTACAAGTTCTCGGAAACACAGACAGAATTTATCCAAACATTCTCTGCGAGTCCACAACAAACACGACTGACTTCAAATTTGGCATTTCTGTGAAAGTCAAACACACGACACGGCCAAGATTCATTCGGCAGTGGAATGTTGTCCCAATAATGGATATTTTCTGGAGGACTGACATGTCCAGAACTAAATTTCAATTTTCCACGTTCTACAAGGATGCCACAACAGCTCCAACATTAGGTCGTGCCTTGATAGGGTATTCTTGTGGATTTCTCGGGATACTTCTTCTGAACTTCAATCGTATTGATTTTTTAATGCTCCCGATTTACCAAACTTCTCAAGAAATTGATGGCTAGTGGTTGTTGTCAGCCTTCGTTCGGTGAAAAGAAGACTAGTCATGGTGTAAGCTTCCATTTGTACCAACGGCGATCTTACTGGTTGGCCAGGAGTGGAGACGAGTGTAACTGTTCGCAAATTCCTTGGTCTTCTTACTGACTCTGCGAAGTCTGAGAGAGTCACTTAGACTACGCTTGGGCAGAATGTTCTGAACAAATCAAAAAACAAATAATAAAATTATCAAATAACTTTAAACAGATAACTTTCAAACTAAAAAAATAAACCTACTGATTTTTTGGGGAAGGCCCAAAATGTTCATTTTATTTTCTCTTGAGATCAATTAAAATTGACAAATATCCAATTCTTTTAAATAACCAATGAACTAGAAAAAATTGTCTCGAAAAAACTTGGGAATTAATCACAAATCAACTATCGGTGGTAAAAGTTTTCATCAGTTTATCATTGCAGCGTAATTCTAAGATGCCTGTGAAGCAAATTTTTGGTGAGTTTCACATAAAATTATCCTATTTTGGACGGTTTCTTAATGTTTTAAGTCAAAGCATTTTTACTACTCATTCGTCTTCAGATAAACATATGTTCTTCTATATCATTTCTTAGAAATGTTGAACATCAGGCAAATTAAAGTTCTGTAGTAAAAATGACAACCTTTTTTGTCCAAAATGTTCGTGACTCAGTATTCTTTACTAGCTTTGCAAAGCTAACCACATAAAGAATGGATCACTAAGAATTTTAAAAATGTGTTCGCGTATGCTCATACATATATTGCCATAATACAGCAAAACCCCAGTACTACATGTAAACATGCAGTGTAAAACAATATGACCACATGTGACCAAGCGTCTATTTACTATATCTATTTCACGCATATGTAATTGTGCTGTTGAGCACGTAAGCTACATGCATACTTTTCAACAAACTCCTCAATTATGCTTCTACAAGCAAAGGTGCAAGGTTCCTTACACATCGTGTTTCTCATTCAACAAATATATACCTATTGGATGTGAAGATGGTTTTTGCTTGCACACGTGAAGTTTTCAATTGATGTTAAATATTTTGGTACAGATATCGGTAGTTTTAAATATTTAAAGTTGTTGCTGATAGAGTTGAACCAGCTACTGAACTGATAAAGCTTTAAGAGTAATTGCCAAAATAGTTTTTAAAAGTTCGAAAACTACTTTTAGCATAGTTTTCACTTGGAATTATTTTAGTTCAAGTTCTTCTTTTAACAAGACCTATAATAAACTGTGCTTCTCAAACACAAAGTTTTAATTCCATATACTCTCTTAATCTATTCTGCTAAACTTTGGCGATACCAGTTCTTGACAGTACAAATGGCTTCAAAAAACTTTAAATGTGGCAGGGTGTTTAGTCCTCTAAAGAGCTCACTTATGCATGCAAATATCTATTTTGGAATTAACCAGTGTCTATTCTGCGACAAAATTTGCACCACAAGTGGAAACCTTTTTATACACTACAGAACGCATACCAAAGAGAAACCATACAATTGCAAATTGTGCGACAAATCATTTGCACAAAGATCGACTTGGAATGATCACTGCATTCTCATACTGGCGAAAAGCCCTTCTCGTGCAACATTTGCAACCAATCGTTCTCTCAACAAAGTAGTCTTAAGAAACATAGTATTGTTCATAGCGGAATCAAAGCGTTGAAAAGTAATCGTTGTGAAAGATCATTTGCACGAAAAAGTAACTTGAAACGACACTTGAATACACATCAAACAGAGACAGAATTTGAATGTAAGATATGTAAACGGTTTCTTACATCAGTATTTGGTTTGAAAGTTCACATTCATGGCCATACCGGAGAGAAGCCTTATCGCTGTAAAACTTGTAACAAAGCATTTTCACAAAAGAGTAATCTACGGGTACACGAAGATGGACACAACGACATCAAGCGATATTGCTGTCAAGAATGTCACAAGAACTTTACAAGCAAATGTAATTTAAACCAGCACTTGTTGGTTCACAGTGGCGTCAAAGCGCACACTTGTGAACTGTGTCAAAAGTCATTTAATCTGCGAGGAAACTTGGGGAAGCATATCAAAGTAGTTCACCATGCAATCAAGGAACACAGCTGTAATTTATGTGACAAACAATTTTCTACGAAAACAAAGTTAGGAGAACACATGAGAGTTCATACTGGCGAAAAACCTTTCCAATGCCAGGTTTGCCTTACTGCTTATAAACAATCAAGTAAATTGAGAAAGCATATGAACACTCATAATTAAAACAATCTTCTTGCTAACATATTAATTATCTTTCATAATATATTTGTGTTAATATGTTCTATACATATGGTTACGATGTGTTACAAATGTATAAAATCAGGTAGCTTAAACTTAATTAATTAAGTAGGAACTATTGGAGACTAAAAATTAACTACCAATTAAACGTTGAAGATTACAAAATTCTGCAACTACTGTTTTATTTACACATAATTTTTGTAGTTTAAAAAATTGCATCTAGTACACTTACGAAGTTTTGGAATAGTGATCGTTTAGTAAAGAGTTCTTCTGCCTTTGTTGGAATTAGTTTTGTGTATTTCACTCTTAAAATATATTTTTAAACCACTTGAATAAAATCGAATCTTTGCAAGGCAAAGTAGAAGTGCGAATTTTAATTGAATTTAAAAGTACTAAATATTAAGTGTAACTATCCACATTTCCTTTTGGATTAGTCTAGTGTGGCTTAACAAAGTGAAGTGAAGAAGAGCCCAGTTAAATGATTTCTATTGACTAAACAAGTTCGGTTTGAGAGTTTTTAGTCAACGAATTAGATTGATTAAGAAACGCTTTGTAGAAACGTTCTAAACTAAAGAATATTACGTTCTAGCTCTTACATTTACTATTGATAAAAGAACTGAGTTGGTGTTGATGTTGACAATGTTGGGTAGGAACACAAATTTTGTGTTGATGTGTTGTTATTTAAGTCAGTCAAGTTAAGTCTCCAATTTGAATTAAAATAAATTATAAGATAGCCAACTCATAACTCCCAATCAACGTTACTTTATTTCTAGCAAAATGTTAAGCAAACTAATGCGGGAAATGCATTTTAAGGGACGATTGTAAAATAACATTATTTACTTGTAAAAATTTAATAAAGTTTATTAAAACTTTTTTGAGAGGATGGAGAGGAAAGGAAAGTCAAACGATTGATTGTTTAACATATCATGTAGAAAATAAAAGAGAAACTCGAATTCTTTTATAAATTTTTAAAAATGTTCTGAATATTTTTTATGTAGTAAATTAATTTCAAAATAAAGGGTTTATGTTCACTCCGGCAATGTATTTGCTGCACAATATTTCATTTGGATAAAACATATATGCTGGCATGTGTTCATCATTGGTTTCTTGTGTTGGAGAGCAAGGTGAAATGAGACATGGCACGCAAGGTCAAATAGAAAAAATTACATCTCATCAACTTTTATATGATCAAGTCAAGTATCGTCAAGACTTGTTGTTCTGCTTGGAGTAGAGATGCTTTATCGTTTAAAATGCATAATCATGTAGCATTAAAATATCACCAAGGACAAAATTAGAAATAGTGGGTTTATAAGTTGAATAAACAGTACGACCACAACATTTTATAGTACACTTTATGTTGATGATACTATTATCAATTAATGATAATGCGATTTTGGCTACGTTTTCTCACACTCAAAGTACATTTTAATCTATAAAGCAATATATTTATAAGCGGCAAGGATTGAGCATTACTAAAGTATTATCCAGTTACAAAAAATGCACAAATGGACAAAAAAATTTTTATACCAGGTAAATATTTAATTGTCGTGGTATTTAAAAAATGGAAATTAGTTCGAAAGAAATTCAAATGCCCATTCGCCCAAAAAATATTTTTTTTTGCACAAAAACTTCTCTTCTCATATAATATCACCAGATTATGGCTGTTTTTCATTTTTCTCCTAGCCGTAGATCATTTTGCTTCAAATGAAGAGAGATAATAGTAAATCAGTTTTACTGTTGTTCTTCATTGGAAGTAAAACGCTGTACTAATAGAGAAATGGTAAGCATTATGGGTATAGTGATATAATTTGAGAAGAGAGGTTTTTGTGCAAAATTTTTTTTTTGGAATAAAATATAAGGGGGGACCCTTCTCTACAATCGCCTTCGTTGTCTGCCAGAAAAACTAATTGGTGTGTAATTTCCAAACTACTGCTCATGGAAAGTCGAGACGTGGCATATAATACTTTCTCGATAAGAGTAATATTTGCTGAAACCATGAGGCAAATCGGCCACAACCACGTAAAAGTGTTTCCTCGTAAGTTGTTTCCTACCACATCATAGATTCCAAGAAATATTTATCCACTATAAATTCTTGACTAAATTGAAAATTACAAAAAAAAATTACCATTGAAACTTAAATTTTCAATCATAATTTAACGAAAATTAAGCACACTTTACACTTGTGAAAGACTAAATGCAAGCCTTCAATGTTGTCACTACGTCATTTTTCGAGAGCTTAGTCCACTTTAGACATAAAATATAGGAACTGCGATTTTTTGTGCGAATTAATTTTTTACAACTTTAGTTATAAATCAAATCAATAGTGCACGTCTCTAAGAAATCAAGGCTAATAGAGACAAAGGGCCACAGAACGTTATACTCTCTTACAGTTAGTTGATTTTGAAACTTTAGGCGTGTGTAACATTTCAAGATGCATGCCAACATGTTTAAATGTGACGCTTGTGATAAAGTGTTCATTTTGCAGAGCGGTTTACTAGGACATAAAAACACTAACCACGGAACTATCAAGTGCATATTTTGCCATAAAACATTTTCCCAGGTTGGAGATCTTTTTAGGCACTACCGTTCGCATATCCAGGAGAAAACACACGTCTGCAGTTTGTGTGCCAAACCATTTGTACGAAGTTCGGTTATGAGACATCACATGCATTCTCATACTGGCGAAAAGCCATTTTCGTGCAAAGTTTGCAAACAATCATTCTCTCAACAAAGTAGTCTTAAGGCGCATATATTGCTGCACAATAAAATCAAAGCGTTTAAGTGCAATCAATGTGAAAAATCATTTGTACGAAAAGATTATTTGAAAGGACACTTGAATACACATAAATCAGATACACCGTTTGAATGTGTTTTATGCCACGAGTTTCTTTCATCAGCAACTGGTTTGAAAGGTCACATTCAGAGCCATACCGGAGAGAAGCCTTACCGCTGTCAAATTTGTAACAAAGCATTTGCACAAAATTGTGATCTAAGGAAACATGAAAACAGACACAATGTCATCAAGCGATACGGTTGTCCAGAATGTCCCAAGAAGTTTACAAGCAAATGGGGTCTAAAGCTGCACTTGTTAGTTCACAGTGGTGTAAAAGCGCACACTTGCGACTTGTGCCAAAAGTTATTTACTCATCGACACTCTTTGCAGAGGCATATTAAAGCAGTTCACCATGGGATCAAGAAACACATCTGTAATTTATGTGGCAAACGATTTTCAACCAAAACTATGTTAGGAGTACATATGAGAGTTCATACAGGTGAAAAGCCTTTTCAATGCCAGATTTGACATGCTGGATTTTCCGATTCAAGGTTCTTAGTCAAGCATGTGAGCATAATTAGAAAAGTCAGAGTGGTTGGAGTTTACGTACTTCTAGACTCAACATAGTTTGTAATTTGTAGAAATAAAGCTTTGTTGGTTGCATGGAAGTTTGCGGAATTATTTATTAAGTTGCTTGAAATGTAATAACTTTCAAATGTATTAGTACTAAATACCCACCCAACAGATCTTTTTAAGCATTACCTTTCTCATATAAAAGAGAAACCACACAATTGCAAATTGTGTGACAAATCATTTTCAGAGAGATCGAACTGGAGGCAACACATGCAATGTCATACAGGAGAAAAACCTTTCTCGTGCAAAGTTTGCAAAAAATTGCTTTCTCAACAAAGTGAACTTAAAAAGCACACAATTAGTCATAGTGGAATCAAATCTTTTAAATGTACTCTCTGTGAAAAAACTTTTGCTCATAGAGCTACACTGAAAGGACACCTAAATACACATAAAACAGAAACACCTTTTCAGTGCAATATATGTCATCGGTTTCTGGTATCATTAGCTGGTTTAAAACAGCATGTTTTAAGCCATACCGGAGAAAAGCCTTACGGATGTAAATTTTGTAATAACACATTTGCACAAAAGAGTACTCTACGGGTACACGAACAACGGCACAACTTCATCAAACAATTTAGCTGTCAAGAATGTCACCAGACATTTACCAGCAAAAGTAATTTAAACCACCACATGATCCGCCACAGTGGGGTAAAAGCTCAATCTTGTGATCTTTGCGATAAATCATTTACTTACCGAGCATGCTTGCAAAGACATGTTAAAGCTGTTCACCATAAAATCAAGGACCACAAGTGCGATTTGTGTGAGAAACCGTTTACTCAACGTATTCATTTAGTAAGCCATATGAGAGTTCATACTGGCGAAAAACCTTTTCAATGCCAGATTTGTCAATATGCTTTCGCAGAATCAAGTAATTTGAGAAAGCATATGGTCGCTCATAAATAAACAAGTCTAACTGCTTACAATTTAACGTACTTCTACATGCCATATTATTATATAAAAGAACGCTATGTTAAATTCCTGGTCTTTTTTGAGACAATAGTCGTTTAAAATATAATTGTATAGATTTGTGTAGATGATAATGTGTAGATTTATTTACTAAACTTCTGACGATAATGAAATTGTAGAGTATGATTTGATTGGGCTTCGTTGCCAAAATACCTAAATTATTCTAAAAACTAATTTATTTAAAATTTATTGTGAGATGTTACTTCAAAAATTCTATTTATATTTTCCTTATAGTTTACCACAGTTAATTAAGATTGGCAACATTTTCTTTATGCTTAAACAGTAAATACGTTTTTTCCTAGAATATTCATATTTACAAATTAAATCATTTTGAACTTGTAGTTTGAGTTGTGTTGCAATATGGAAACTGATTTAACTGATTCAATGCTTACTGTTTATTTGTAGAACATATTTTAGTAGAACTTAAGGTAATTTAAGTTAAAGTTAAGGTAACTTTATTATAATAAAAGCATGAAAGCATGGGATTTTAAAATCCTTGAGGTTTTTTCAGCTGCTCTGATTAAAGCTAAATGTAACGTCTAGTTATTTGTTGAAGTTGCTTGGCACCGCTCCAATGTATTAATTAAAACAAATCAAATGAAAATTCACTCATAATTCTTATTTAACGTAGCTTTAGTTTCACCGAAATTTCTACCAAACTAATGAGATAATTGCATTTTAAACTTCCAACAAATTGTTTAATTTGTCCATAATATTTTTCTGAGCTTACTCATTTTTAAATATACCAGAGCAATATTTCATGTGCAAGTCCATACCAGAGGTAACTATATATAGCATTAGGGCGGAAAAACACCAATACAAAAATACCACATTCATACATTTAGAAATAAGAATTTAATAGCAGTAGCGTAGTTTTTTAGTTAAGTACTTCTCATATAAGTAAGCAGACATTTTGAAGCTTTGGTTGTTTATTAAGTAAACTATTATAACCAGCACCATATCTTTTAAGAAACGCGATAATTAAAGAGATTTCATGAAATAATATTGAAACAGGGCATGTAGCTGGGCGCAAAAACACATTAAAAATTAACTTTAATTAAAGTCGCCTTCTTTTATAGAATAAAGAAAAGTCCTCATCATGTGCATGCAACAATACTATATATTAAGAAATAGAAATACCACGGGTCTATAGATGCATATAACATTCTGCCTGTACTAATAAAAGCTTAGGCTGATCACTGCAGTAGTCCACACCGATTTATTTCGTTTGTACATACACATGTGCATACTCTCGTAAACTAGGAATGAAATGTGCTTACACAAATAAATTATATCATTGCACTTACAATAAAGAATAATACTATCCCAGACATTGTTTCTCACAATTCAAATCAGTCTCAATATTGCAGCAATCTACACTAAGTTCATGCAGATTAAGCTACTTCAATGTATTTGAAACCCTTTGCCTAAGTACCGAAAACTATTTAACAGACTTGGGCGCATTTCAACATTTCACTAAACAGTGGTCATTGCCACAAATGTTTAACAAATACTTTTGAATATTAATCAATTATTTAGCAATAGTTAAGTATTTTTTCAGCTGTAGTGAAATAAATAACTCTATCGTTTGGTACTGGCATAAAATACACGGATCGATATTTCACAAAAATTTCAAATTTGGAACTTGTCCATTAGATTTTTTTATTGTTTGCATGACTTCAACAAGCTTCAACAGCTGTAATTGTAATAATGTATACTGTCTGCTCTGTATACACTTTGCAGTGCAGTTAGGGTATATGGTTTGCAAAGTTACATTTAACTTTTCTAGTATTTTTTTCTCGCAATCGGAATCGTAACCAACGATTACACTGCATATCTTTATTAAAATATCTAGATTCTTTGTTCAATGGTTATTTTTGTATGAAATTTTGGTACAACTATAAATATGTTCAAGTAAGGTCATTCCTTGTTAAATTATGTCGAGAATGGCTTAAGATGTGAAGATGAATTAAAGTGGACAATTCAAAGAAAAATATATATGCAACATGGATTGATGCCAAACCTGATCATATTGGACTTTTTTATTCATATTCACATTTACACAACGCCCACGTATTTATTTTTTTCTAATGAGAATTTTGTTTACAATAAAAGCATGAAAGTATGGGATTTAAAAATTGGTCAGATTATTTTCAGCTGCCTCATTCACAGCCAAATTTAGTGGATGCTTATTTTTTGAAGTTGCTTGACACTGCTGTTATGCATTAATTAACAATATTTAAGTGATAGTCAAGTCTAGCTGTCAATAATTGCTAAAATAATATTGAAATTAGCCTACTCATTTTCAGATATACCAATGCTTCTATACATGTACTTCTTGCTCAAAGTTAAATTTGTCGGGCGACTAAAATCATGAAGGTAATATGAATTCCTCATCATTAGTCATATTGATAAATGGGCCAAAGTGATGTCAACATATAACATAAGCTTACTCGAAGGCCCTTGACGCAGGCGCGCAAGCAGATTGCCAACAAGAGCTGCAAGCTGGTCCAAACTTTGAAAAGTAAAGCCTAAGAAGATGGTATACTTTGTTAGAATTCTTCTTGATAGTGTACTTATGTGCGTGTTTGCTTGTTTGCAGTGTCTCAAATAGTGACCTGATGCTTTTTTAATTAGTCATTTCATATTGGACATTAATCAGCAGGTTATCTCAATCAAAACAATACATGATATGCTTTTATAATATATTTTTTTTATTTTCGAGACAAAAAAAGATTGAGATGATAAGAGTAAAAAGCTCGAAATTTTGTGAATAAATATTCCCATTGAAGGATGCATTTTATTTGGTAATAAGCCTTACGTGTTTGAAATAATTGTAGAAGCCATTATTTCAAACATTTTTTCAACTCCAGTCAAATCACTAGTCATTTTCATGATGCTCATTACACTACATAGTATGAACAATTAGTGCTATTCAGTGCGCTATTTTAAAAGCATACTGGTATCTCGCATATTAACCTATGATGTTTTTCGTGATGCAGCTATGAGAGATTTCTTTGTAAAAAAAAGTGTTCGCATTGTATTTAAATAGTTTTTGAATGTGTTTTTATTTAACTCATAATAACATCGATCAAACATGATGAAGTGTTTTAAAAATATATATGTAATACATGCTTGAGAACGAATACATTTATACGATAACTATATTCATCTATATTATCATTTTTTTTACTAAATAACGATACAATCTTTGATAACAGAAATAATTTGTTTGTTCGAAAACTTCAAACAGAAAATTCATTCATTTTCTTGTTTAAAATTAATGATTGGTAACAATTACGGGATTGCGTAATTTATCTACTCAGTTTTAAAATTTCCAAGTTATATTGATACCCTGATTCCATCTGTCCTTATTGATACTACAGATTAAAATCGTAACTTATTAATTTCTATACTGATTTAAGTTACTCAAGTTTCGCCATGTCCAGAAAGCGCATGCAGACTGAAAAATGTGCATCAAGAATACAGCTTGTAGTTAATCTGATGTAACAGAACATTCAAAAGCAAATAAAATTTTATATATACTTGAACTTATTTAAATCAAGTAGAAAACTCTTCGACTACAGTATTTAAAAAAAAATTAAGCTGGAAGTGTGTAAATTTAGTTCCTTTTTTACAATCACAACCTACATTTTTAAACGTTGCATTACTTGCCAAATTTCATGAAGTTCCGATTTTACTAGTAAATAGATAACTGCACTTTGAGAACTCACATATAAAGCAATGAAAACCTTTGTACCAAAATTCTGGTGTGTACTGGCACCTGGAAGTTGATAACCCAGTAATAAATTCGACATTCTCACTTGTGAATCGACGTAATATGTGTGTTCAAACTACCTAATTGTGTAAAAGATTTATAACAAATCTGACATTGAAAAGGCTTTTCGCCAGTATGAACTCTCATATGTACTCCTAACTTGACTTTGGTAGAAAATTGCTTGTCACACAAATTACAGTTGTGTTCCTTGATTCCATGATGAACTGCTTTAGCATGCTTATTCATGTCACTCCGTTTAGTGAATGACTTTTTGCACAATAGACAAGTGTGCGCTTTAACACCGCTGTGAACCAACAAGTGCTGCTTTAAATCCCATTTGGTTGTAAATGTCTTGCGACATTCTTCACAGCTATATCGCTTGAGGCCATTGTGCCGTTGTTCATGTGTCCGTAGATTACACTTTTGTGCAAATGTTATGTTACAAATTTTACAGCGGTAAGGCTTTTCTCCGGTATGGCTCAGAATGTGATGTTTCAAACCAGATGAAGATGTAAGAAAACGATGACATATATTGCATTGAAGTGAACTTTCTTCTGCATGAGTATTTAAATGTTGCTTTAAATCAGGCTTTCGTATAAAGGTTTTTTCACAATGTTCACATTTGAACGCTTTGTTCCACTGTGCAGCAAATTATGTCTTTGAAGATCTTTTAGTTGAGAGAATGCCTTTTTGCAAATTTTGCACGAGAAGGGCTTCTCTCCTGTATGATATTGCATGTGACTACTCCAACCCGATCTTTGTGCAAAGGTGTTGTCACATAAATTACAAAAGTAAGGTTTCTCTTTGACATGCACGAGGTAATGCCGAAAAAGAAATTCAACGTTTCCAAATGGTTGGTTGCAAAATATACATTGGTGTGTTCCAAGGTGAATGTGTTTATGTTGAAATAATGAGCTCTTCCATTTAAATACTTTGTCACAAGTATCACATTGAAACTTTTTCACTTCCATTATAAAATATTAAAAAACTAGAGAACTTTAAGTATTATAACTATAAGAGTGCATAAACTTGTTGCACCTTCCTCGCGTAGTTCAAAAAAATGTGCTCGAAAATTCCGATTTACTATTGCAACCAAAATAAATCACGTAAATATTTTGTCAATTTAATTATAAATGTTTAGTGAATATGTCTTATTTGGAATCTGTGGATGTCTTGCTCAGTCAAAATATTCACAGGAGCCAAATCTCATTCGTAGATGGAATCCTGGTTGTTCAAAGTACACTTGGGTGTATCAAAGTGACGTGTGAGAACTTTGAAGATTTGCACTGGATGCTACGCAAGCAATATGAGTAAGTTTTTGTGTAGGTAAATCTGCACATACACATGTTGGCAGCGCACATGTATAATTTGTTTATTGGAGTACCCTTCATGTAGCCCACGTGCTAAAATGCATGCTATTGTCTTCTTAAACCTGAAAAAATAGAGCTTGGTCGTATGATATACGAAACATGCCTATTAATATTTCTTTAAAAAAGGATCTAATGTGTTAGCTATATACATATATATATTAACGTCGTGTAGCTAAAAATCATACACGTACGTAGATAACATACTCGTACATATAAAAGTTAATGTATGTATGTATATTCGTTCCAAAGTAACATTGTATTTCTTTTATAGTTATTTGCATTGATTTGCATTTAGAAGGTCATTTAATGCTTTTTCACAATGATCACAATTGAATTCTTTGATTTCACTATGCAACATTGTATGCGTCAGAAGATTGCTTTGTTGAGAAAGCGTTTGTTTGCAAATTTTGCACGAGAAAGGCCTCTCGCCAGTATGAGATTGCATGTGGCATCTCCAACCCGATCTTTGTACAAATGGTTTGCCACACAAATCGCACACATAAGGCTTCTCTTTGAAATGTGAACGGTAGTGACCAAAAAGAGGTTCATTGCCGGAAAATATTTTGTTGCAAAATAGGCACTGGTGGCTTCCGAGGTGTAGATTTTCATGTAGTCTTAACATGTTCTTGAAGGTGAATGCTTTCCCACACGAAGAACACTTAAACAATTTTTCAGACATGTGAGTTGCCTTCATCTACGACTTTAATTTTTTCAATATCAAGTGTTTCCAAAACCACTTAAAACGTTTATTAAAACTTCCTTGGGAATTGTTTATTTACTTTAGTCTTAGCAATTATTCGTGACAATAAACAATCTAGTACTAAAATTTTAATCAATTATTTAACTTAAAGGAATTGATTTCAAGTAAGTATAGATAAATTATTCGTGCAACGTATAACTCAAATTAATTTGAGTTTACATTTCCTACATTCTTGTTACTACAATTGAAATGCTGACTGCTGTTGCTACTGTATGTGCACTGTTGTATGGTAAGAATTCTTTACGCAGCCTACGTGATCAAAATGTATATTCAAAGTTGGGACTGCGTGACCAGGCAATTAGGAATATATAATACAACATAACAGTAGCGCACCTTTTTTAGATTTACACATGAAGTTGGTTCCTCTAAAACGTTGAATGTACTGCTATTCCCTCGTTAAGAATAACTCGAAGGAACCGGTGGAGTACTTGATTTTGTCCACAAATTCACCAAAAAGTGGTCAGAATATTTTTTTCATGAGTGATAAATTAATTAAATTTAGTCAGTTTGAGAAGGGTTTGACATGTCATTATTCAAA
>JAQFZG010000631.1:0-29212 GCA_034695465.1 Entomobrya nicoleti
TACAATTATAATCCATAAGTCAAACACGATTACTCGTCTAAAATGTTTAGTCAATTTTCTTCTTCTTTTTTTGGTATGTTCTATTTCACAAAAGTTATGCACAAACTTTTTTACTCATTTTTGTAACAGTAAACAGTAACATATTTATATTTTGGAACAAGTTTTAATGAAATAACTTTAATACACTTTAAACATACTACCATGATATTATAGTTTCATTTAACTACAACAATAAATCAGATTATTACTGATTTTTCACCATTCATAAATACACATTCAGCTCATTAAAATCAATATATTTTTAGTATTTTCACAATCAGTAAGCTCTATTTGGAAAAGGGATATATTGTTCGATTTTATAATAAATATATATTATTTTTTCACATAATTTCCAATTTCATGTGTCTAATCAACTTGGAAAACAACATATCGTAATGATATTTACGAGGAAATACTATGGTGACTCCTGCTGACGTTGATCGCATTTACGTTAGCCCAAGCGCATGGTCCTTTGGATCAAACTCAGGTTCCACGTTAGGTCTCCTGTGTAACGTTATGCTGATAATACCTCGAATTTTTCGCATCATATCGATTATTTCGGTGGTACTCCTTCCTCTGACGGTCTCTCCATTTATCTAATTTTACACACAAATAGAAAGTTTTCCAAAAATTAAATCAGGTTGTGTGATAGTCTGAGTTTACTCATAATATTCGTAGAGAACAAATCACTTTAATGTCTTACCATGATTAGTTCATCTCCAACTCGGAGCCTACCATCCTTAGCTGCCACACTATCAGGATAAATTGCACTTATAAAGGTACTTCCTTCAGATCCTTGCAGACTAAATCCAAGCCTACTACACCACCTACGACTGAGTTGTACTGTGAAAATCTACAATATTCAAAGAAACACATTTTCTTACAATGTATTCTACCATACGTTTTTTTGCAAAATGATAGTAACGACAACGAGTACTATTTCAACAATCATTTTATCTGTCCCCTAACCTGCTCCCCGTCGCACTGATTTATATTAACGGCTTCTGTATCACATTCTCTAAACTCTCTTCCGTCCGGACTACGCCTTTGTGGGAGTGGATGCCTGGCATTTAGGTACATGGAGCTGTTTCCTGCTACTTCACCATCTTCATTCATGCTTAGCCTGGATTCAATACTGCTGATAGTTCCACCGGCTGTGAATAAAAAAACAAAGAGAAACGGACGGGTGTACCTTGAGTAACATTAAAGTAAATGAGATCTCATTGTTTTCACTTATGTTAGTAATGGAAAGCACGAAAAGAAAATTGCTTGAGGGAATCACGAAAGCACGAAAGACTGCAAATATTGTAATAAAGCTTGGTAATATTAGGTATATCTATTCATTATTATAGCTAGTAAAGGTAATATTATCCTCGTAACTATTTCAAGCACATTATGACCGTAATGAGTTGTTATATGTACCTGAGGTTCCGACGGGTTTTCTAAAACTAGAATCCAAATCTCCAGACTCAACTAAATCTTCTGTACTTTCACCTCCTTCTTCATCACCATGTAAAAATAAGACACCCTTCCATTTTGAGAGTCCTCCAGTCTTCCCAGAATCGGAAGTAGACTGGGAGGTTGACGTAGATGGAGACGGCTCTTTCATAGTTGTTGTTTTTGAGTCTTTTGTCTGTTTAAAATATAAAAGTTGTTTACTCATCCACCGAATCACAGAGTTTATGTACAAAGTAAATATACATATGTCAAATAAATGAACAATCAAAAATCAACAGACTTGTTGAGCAGCTTTGCTGGTCTTCACTGCAACGGGTGTTGAGAAGGAGCTTGGAATGTCAGCGTCAGACATGGTAGTTGGCGAATCCCCACCCGCAATGCGAAATCCGGAACCAAAAGCCTCTTTACAAAATTTGTTTCCCTTCCCACGGGACTTAAGCCCTGTTGTACTAGAAGAAATTATGGCAGATTGATATGCAGGTTGACCGTGCTTGAAATGACTTCCGTCCCCCATTTCCGTGTCTGTAGCAGCATATCCGGGCTCTGATACAATGCTGTCATGCTACAGAAGTGAAATCATACAATTAATTCATTAATGAGTCAACAAATTTTCAAGATTAAATGAATCAACAATGCGGCATAAATAAAGGTTTTACATGTCTCTCCATGTCCATATCTGATGTAATCGACTCATCATCCTCAAGACTACTTATTTTGTCCAAATGCATGGTGTACTGTCTAAAAGAAGGTTTTCGTGCTTTTGGAGTCACTTGTTCCGAGTCACTTTCATCTCGGTCAACAAGACTGCTACTACCATCCGGACTGATATCATCATCATCCTCTTTAAAAATTCCATCATCCTCGTCTTCATCCATCATAGCACGAAGATCAGAGTAATTTCTGTATAAATCAGTCTTCTTCCCATGTTTGCTTATAATTGTGCCAACGGGTGTGGATTCTCCGCTGCCACTACTCCTTGTCTCTGTTGGATAATTACTGCTGCTGCTATTATTCGCTGCGGTGAGACGACTAGCACTTGACCTGTAACCAGAACTTCCACCACTGCTTGATGAATTATTACTTGCGGGTGGTGTGGTCGTCGTGCGAGCCTCATGCTGGGTGGATTTTTTGGATGATTTCATTTGCGCTGTTCCAGCAAAGTCTGAAAATTCATGGAAAATAAATTACTTCCATTTGAAGCGTTTGCATACTTGTGTGAAATATATTATTTTAAATTGGAATATAGTACTCACGACTCAGCGCGGCTGATAATACTTCTGGCGATGGTGTTACTCCAGCATGGGCTAATCTCCGTCTGGGCAGGGTAGCAGGACCATTGACATCTTGATTTAAGGTCCGATGACCCCTTAAACCAGTCCTTCCAACTACCGAACCAGGAAGTGAATGCTTTGGATCAGAGCCAGGATTGACACCAGAGCTACTCATGCTCATTTTTTTCCTCACAGCTAAGTCATTCAGCATGTCTATGGCTTCCTTCCTGCAAGCATAAAATATTACACAAATTATTATATTTTTGTATACGAGATTTTGTAAGTGCACATCCATAACGCATTCAGTATTTCTACTTCAAATTGCATTTTTTTCGAATATTACATCCACCTCATTAAGACACCTTTAATAATTCAAAGCGCTGCCGGAGACTGAGACGCCTACAATGTACCTTTTGTGATTGCATAAATGAATGTTTTAATTTGAACCCATAAAAGTCACACTATTGATAAATGACAGTGGCAAAAATGAGAACGTTTCCAGTCGCAAAAACCTGAGCAATGCGAAAATATAATGCTTAAAGTTTGCACCATCGGATAATCGACTACTGTACTTTTGCTGACACTTGAAAAACGTTTACTGTGTTCACATTTCCATTGAACGAGAAAAACAGAAAAAGTTTTTTTTATCTCACCTAACACCTAAGCATGTTCGTCCTACTTTTAATACTAAAATCACTATACATATACCATATATTTCCATATAGCAATTGCATTTT
This sequence comes from Entomobrya nicoleti, assembly GCA_034695465.1. Lineage (NCBI taxonomy): Eukaryota > Metazoa > Arthropoda > Collembola > Entomobryomorpha > Entomobryidae > Entomobrya > Entomobrya nicoleti. The sequence goes on from JAQFZG010000631.1 coordinate 3,506, forward strand.
TGAGGCTTCGCTAACAAAAAAAGTGATAAGCTGATTAGTAGTATTCAGGGAAAAAGGTAAACGTAACCAACTTTCATTTTATTATTGTAAAAGACTGGCTGTTTGACACCACGTTAGCCAATCGCGCTAAAGAACCAGAATACCTAATAATTGGAAATCCACGTTTTAGTGTTTTGACTCGAAAGAGCAGGTTTTATTTCCCTGAAAAAGTTTCTCAACTCGATTACATGACCAGAAATCTGTTTTTTCATTGTCTCACATTCCCCCAATATACAAAATCCTCCAAAACCCTTTCATGTGAACAGCGAATAAAAATATTTACACGTCAAGCTTATTCTGGAGGCCTAAATTGTAGGGAAAAAGTTATTGCTCCCAAGAGATCTCGTGAACGTCAGTATACCAAACAAAAAGGCATATTACTGTAGATTTAACAGGCATGATGCATATTGTATTCTGTATATCTGCAGCTCATTTACAAACGCCAAAAGCCAGTATGTCACAGCAATTCATATTATGCGGCATCTGTTGTGTATCATTTGCGTACGTAAAGAAAGGACTGAAACTCATGAAGCACGAATTCAAAGGAAAAAAGAAACATGATGTACATAATATAAAAAGAATCTCAAAAAAACTAACCATTAAAGCAGGAAAGTAGGAGAGAATTGCATGAGCACCTTTTTACACACACTTAAACATTCTTCCAGAATGAATCGCTGACGTGAGCCAAAAAAACGAACAGAAAACAGCAAAAATGTGGAGTACAGAAATGCCGAAAAGCAACCATGTAAAGAATAGCATTACGACAAGAAAAAATAGCGTTGGGCAAAAGTGTGAAGAAAAAGTCATCTTTCCAAGAGAAGATAAGGTGCTTTCTTCCAAGAACATCTTTTCCTAGAAGAAAACTCATTTTGAGAACTCTTGAACTCATGAGCTAGAGAACCCATAAAACCAAATGGATTTTTTCGGCTGTGTTTTCTTGTGTATCATTATCATTGGCGATTGCATTGCGTTAGATTTGCAATTGTAAAAGAATTCCGTATCGTGCCTGCCGTCTCTTCCGCTTTTTCTTTTCTCATAGAAATAAAGAGTCTGCAATACTACTTATTCAAAGCATTTTATTAAAATGATCTTGGTTAAAAATGCTCATTTATGTACGTAAAAAATAACCATATTTAAAAAAAGGAATCCTCAGGCCATACATGGCAATAAAAAAGGCACGTCAGATGTAATTTATGTATGTCATTCATTTTTACCGTAATTTTTTCGATGCATTAAATCTTGTTTGAATGACATTATTTGCATCATTGAGACAATCCTTAGGGTTCTTTTTGTTCTTAAAATGAAGCTCACCTCATACAAAAACTGCCAGTTCTTGTTATCACGCGCTATCTAAAAACTTTTTGTGAATATAATCATTTCAAGCACACATCTACGTCAAACTGTATTTCACGCGTAAACAAAACTTTCTCTCAAGTTAGTTTAGTTGACTTTGGTTGACTGTCTGCTTTTTATAGCCCTGGTTTACATAACTATATCCACTTTTTTGTATAAATTTTAATTAATCGCTTGGAAGATTTTTTTGTTAGTGAAAGCTGTAGACTTTAAACATTTCCCCGTAATACTTCCTACCACTCTAAGCTAGCACTGTTTTCCTTAGTTATATTCATAAATATCTCCCAAAAATATTTATAAAAGTAAAAGTGATATTAAAAAGGTTATTACATTCAAGTACATTATATTGTAATCTTAAAGGTTGGGAAACAATGAGACACCAAAATGATTACATGTCAATGTTGTGACATTTCCAAACGTTGCCACATAGGCTAAAAAATTTTATAATCCAATATTTAAAATAGTATGTCAATGATTGACTTCTTGTTCATGTTTTTTTATTGATCATATATGTTGCAAGACGGTAAAATAAACAGTAGTTTAAGGTACACACTAAGTCTCAGGCTTAGAGGAATTAGTATTAGAGACCGATAGCAACGTTTCAAATATTTTAATTTGCGTGGTCAGTAGGAGGAGCCAAAGTTTGTTATGAAACCCCCCCCACAAGCTTGAGTTTCATTGGATACCTTGTGGTTGTCAAGTTTTAACACAATGGAAGGCGGAGCTTATCCGACCACGCAAATTTGAAATTTGTCAAGTTTGCTCTCGTCCTCTAAATACTTAGAACTCTTTGGTCTCAGGTCCTTGTCGTCTAGTAAAACGCTTCCACGCAAATTCTTAGGTTCTGTTCTGTTTATAATCTTCAACCTTTAACCTAGTATTAAGCGGTGGTTGTATGCCTAACGTTTTTAAATAATACTTAAGTAAGAAGATATTTTTGATTATATATGACGGGTAGCATATGTATGTATTTATGTATATGTACATATTTTGGATGACATGATGTGCATATTTGGTTTAATAAGCTAGTAAACTTGTATAACTTGTGTGAAACGTTTGACAATTATCCATAAGATTCCCTATTAAGTATACAGTACATTCTTTGGTACATAACAATACTCCTATAATGTTTATACCGCAGTGTCAGTGTCAAATTTATTACTGACACAACAAAATACATACATGGTACGTACATAATACAATTGAGCAAAAAATCATATAATATTGTATTATAGCGCGACGATCGTGACTGTGTCTCTTTATGTGCTGCATTACACATCTCTTTACGTTCAGTTTGCCTACCTTAGTGGTTTTGCTTTCAGGGATTTGTGTGACTCTGTTGGAGAAAGTGGTGAGATCGGAGTTGGTGACACGTCACGGTACAATCTTAGTGTCACTTGTGGAGGACAAGACCTTAGGAAATTTATTGCATCTGTATGGCTCATATCTGATAAATCCTGACCGTTTACCTAGAAGATAGAAAACGAGAGAAAAACAAGTTACGGATTTTCTTCAAATAAATGTGTAACTGAATGATATATGTATATATATGTGTATATACCACCACAGTAATTCACTTATTGATCCAGATATTGTTTACTTACCGCTATGATACGGTCACCGGGACGAATCCTACCATCAGACAAGGCTGGATCCTTTACTAACGCTCGGACATAGTGTCCCAAAACACTGGTGTCTTCTTGACGAAGAGTAAATCCCAAGCTGCCATTGACTTTTTCAAGCGTCGCCTCGAATTCCTGTTTGAAAAATTGACAAGCGGCACAAAATAAGATTGATTCTGAAGATTAAATTTTTGGTTACTGTTTTACTACGTCCGTTCAACTGATTCGCAGTACTTACACCAAATGCTTCTTGAGTTTGCACGGGAGGGATTTTTAGACTAGATAAGGATTTTGACTTGGTAGATGGATTGAGGGAAGTTGTACTTGCTGAAGAATTTGACTTTTCAGGTGGAGGATGCCTCTGAACGCCACCGCATTGGACACATGTTTGCTTAAATGGCTTAGTTGTTTGATGTTGCTGATGATGTTGACTGCCCGAGAAACTTACGAGTTGTTGAGATTGATACTGGGAACCACTTTGGGTTAATTGGTTCAGGGCCGGTTGGCTCTGTGACTGTAGGTGAGCACGGGAAAGATCAACAGAACGTGACAAAGAGGTATCGTGGAAATCGGGAATGTTAATGGGTGGTCGGCAAATCATTAGAATTGTTTCCGTTGGTGTCGTTCTTAAAACTTCCAAGGCTTCCTGGAAATAAAAAGCACATAAAACATTCAACACATTACTTATTTATTGTAACACTCTATAAAACTTGCATGCATGGAAAATTCTAGGAAACAAGGCACAAAGGGTTAAATTCGAGGTAAATAGTTTTAACCAATTGATGGAATTCAATATTTGTATATTTTAAAACTAAAAGTTTTAAAACATGATTCAATAGGTGGAAAGTAAATTTTAATTCTCTTTGACTTATTTGGCACGAAAGTTATCTACGATGTTTTTCCCTTTCCGTCTCTTGTTAGCTTTCTCGTCGAATTGTCAAACAGAGGAATGATACATTTTAAAGTGCACTCTTGCAGCTTAAATCAGAATATTTAATTCTAAACGCACGTGAGTGCTATTCACGTTCCATTCTAATTTATACCATGTCTTCTGCGACATCATTCCAAGAACTAAAAGTAACCTTTTGCTCATCCAAGTGAAATAGCTACCTACGTCAAGATTGTGACACATCAGAAGGCAGAACAAGCACAAAAACGTTTGACTGCTGATTTTCCAGTAAAATCAGGTCATCCTTGAATAGCATTTACTTTCTAGTCTGCTTAAAAAGCAAGCCTACATGAGATCTTTTTGGTGACATTTCCTTTCCCTACTTTCACCTTCACAGTCGTATGACTTGAGATACCTATTTTATTTTCGTTTTGACTCTTAGCACCACTGTTAGAACTACACTTTGATATTTTAAAAGACTTCTTTTCACACAAGGCAATCATGCATGTCTTCTGTATTATTTTGTCTGACGGAGGGAGAACCAGATTCGATACTGTTTGGTTGAAACTGCTCTGTGAAAGAACGGTTTTACATTCTTCTTTTCTTTGAGGAACACTTCTCGAGCATATAGAAAGTTATGTAGGCATGTATGCAGTTTGCACAGGTACATTTCATATATTTTTGTAGGAATTTTAGTAGATAGGAAGCTAAGCGGAACTTGAGTTTTCCTCTTTTCAAATAAAATGAAAAGAGAAACGGAAGGAAAGGAGTGATGAGGGAAAACACATTGGACGACACGTTTGTGCCAGAAAGACAACTGCACACACTACGCATCGGAGAAACTTAACAAGTAGAAACAGTTATTACGTGATTTGTCAAGCCGGAAAGAGCAACTCCATTTGCTTCGAGGATTATATCGTACGGTTGCAATTCACCAGACTCGTAAGCCGGACCCATGGGAAATACTTTCTTAACTCTAATCAGTCCTGGATACGTTTCCTGTACACATTAATCAAAAACATAAAAAATGTTAAAATACAAAGTACCCCTATGAATGAACTTGAGCATACATGTGCCCTTCTAATTTATCTCTACATTTTTCACCTGATATGAGTGACGTGGGTTTACAATTTATTACTTTATGATATCTGGCACTTAAATATTAAGAACAAAAATTGTTACTTCCTATTTAGAAGACATGATTTCCTTGATTAAATGACCCATACTTTTAAAAGTCAAGATTAAAAAGATAGGATAAGTTGAAGTAGTAAAAAGGAGCATAACATTGTATGAGGAAACTTCAGACCTATCATAACATTGATTTATTACAGCAATATATCCCTATTGATTAAACTTCCATGTAGAAAGTAGAATGTACATCCATAATTCCCCGAAAAAGTAGTTTTTTCCTTGTTCTCTGACTAAATATAATTTGTGGTTGGCCTTCTCGTTTGTTCTTGCTTGAGGAGCTTTGAGACTGAATGAATAGGCTTCGGATATCCCTTGTGAATGTATTATACGAAAAAAAGAGAAAGACTTTCTCCGCCACTTTCTCTTTTGTCCTTTTTCACTCTATCTCCTCCTCTCCTGGTTGCCAGTACACTTTTTTCTGCTCCTTTGTTCATTGGACATTTTTGTTAAGGAAAACAAAAGTTGTTCATCCGGAAAAAGAAAAAAAGTAGGTCTCATTTACTTTGTCGTTGGACAGTTAAGTGGATAATCGACTTTGTTCCAGTCCGATTCCTTTCGGTCATAGTGGGATAGCAAATATAAATGGTGTACCATTTATTTAGCAATGCCCTTTGGGGATCACTATTCAGGCTTGGGAGAACAAGCTAGCATTTCACGTAGTATACGATCGTTATTTATAAAAGTATATCGTCGATAGTTCCATAATGCTATTAAATTATTATTTTACGAGAAAAAATGCATATTAGCTTATTACATATATGAATTATAGCATCCCCATTTTGACGTTCTGAGTACCCTGGACTGAACAGAATACAAAGCTAATAAATATTATCCTTCTTTCTCTTTGTTCATTTTGCAACTTGCCATTTTCAACCTCAGTCCCATACTTTGGCCGAAAGTGAATTGAATGTAATAATTATATCTTGTATAGTGAATACCTCACAATTATATCATGGTCATAATATAAATGTATGCTTTGTATTATTAATGTAAAACTCCTGATAAAAACTTTAATTGTAGCAACTAACCTGTGAGTCCAAACCACCTGTGACGCTCAGTCCCAGTCCTCTATGATCCCGGATTAATCTAACTTCAAACACATATTCTACAAACACGAAAAAACACAAGGCAAAAATTTAACATGACAAGTTTGTAAAAGCCGATTTCAGTACTCCGTCCGATTAATTATATGGCTGTGCATACACAGCAATAGGTATTTACGTTGGAATTATTGTCTTTTGACAAACGGAAATGATTCATTCACTATTTTGTACAAAATATACATGAATGGATAACTATGTGGCTAAGTACCTGGTGCAATGAAATGTGGCATCTGAAATTGTGAACACTTGGAATCTCCTGCGGCACTACTTCTCCTACTTCGAGTACTGTTTGAATGAGAGAGCTGCAAACAAATGGAAAAATTTCATTGAATCTCAAACGTGTGGATCGTTAGACAAGATTTATGCAAAAAAACATTCTGAGTAACGAATTGCATGGAATATAGAAAATAGTCGTTATATTTACAGCAATCAAATAATAAAACTCCACTTGCTCAAACAAGCTTTTGTTTTCATTCAAATACTAAACTGACCTGGGTTGGATGCTGATTATAAAGTTGTTGCTGACTTGTTGACGTGCTCGCGGTGAAAGGTTGATTAATGGCTGCAGTGCCATATTGTTGTTGATGACGTTGAGAGGAATATTGTAGATTCTGATATGACCTGGAGTGATGACTACTCCTACTACTGCCACTTCGACCACTAACGGGTATTCCTCCGCCACCAGGCTGCTGCTGGAAATTTTGATGAGCATTATTATTATGCTGAAAATGTTGAAACTGTTGGAGTTCCTGTTGACTGTAGAACAATGGGCCTCCAGCTCCCATCATATTATTAACCCCACCAGCCACAGCACTAATACCAGGGCAGATCTCCATTCCTGCCATCATCGAAGTTGCTTGAGTAGTGCTATTATTTACTGAGCTGGCTGCATACAAATGAGGATGAGATTGAGCCATGTGATTATTCGGGTTCAAACTGCCTCTATTGGGTTCGTTCATCATGGCTGGAGTTGTAGTGGCACCATTTGGATTTCTCGTTGAGAGAGGATATGGTCGAACATCTGCAAAAGATGAGCCTGTCATTGCTACTGTCGCTACTGATGTTGCAATGCTTGTACAACTGCTATCGAGTTCTTCAGCGACAGCCTCGCTGATTCCAATAAATCTTGGGTCTCCCGTGAAATCAAAATGATGATGGGAATGGTGAGGGTGAGTGGGGAGATTCCCGCAGTACGCTGTATGCTCCGCGACGTCGGGACATGAAGCTGCATAAAGCTTTGCTCGGTTGTTATTACTTTTTCCGGACTTTTTTGCACCTGGAAATCGGATAGAAAACAAATGTTAAATGTAATAGCTGTGATATTTCTTTCATTTAAATGGGACGTTTTCCCGTTGTGTTAAAAAACACTTTCTTCTTGAAAGGTGAATTTTATTGTTCTAGGAAAGGGTTTGTAATGTGTTTTCTATTGATGGAACGTTTATGTGCGGGGAAAGCATAAATTGTGAATTCAATTCTTTCACATTTTCTCTGTCGAGAAAGGAAAAAATTCAATACATTTAAGTAAATTGGATGAGCCACAAAATGTCTTGAAAAGTCAATTCAATGTAATTTTAGATTGAACATTTACAGGCACTTTTACAAAGGAAAGTAGAGAAAAATGACAGTGTATACGACAAAGTAGTATTATATTATACCTTTCTCTTTCTTGCCCGACCTACTGGAGACCTGCCCAACTGGTACAATGTTGGTACCAGCAGCTGTCGACGAAGAATACAATCCGATTGCCAATCCTGGTGGATGTCCAAGTTGACTATTATTACTTCCTGTTCGGGTAATAGTTTCGGCATCGAGAAAGCCAGCAGTAGTGGGTCCACCACTACTACTCAACGGATGACTGTCAAGATGATAATTTTCCGGATAGTAATGGCTAATGTTTTGTCGATTTTGTTTCGCAGAAGTAATGGGAGAATAGGACTTGGCCGTACAGGGAAGATCCCAGATATCCGCTGGAATAGAACTGCTCAGCCCATTTAGTCCATCAGTGTGGCAATTTGAATATTGATTTCCGTAATTGCCCTGGGCCTCAATAACCGACCCATTCCCGGATTTTCCGATACAATATAGGGCGGAACTAGACTGGCTACGGGACTTGAGACGACCGTCATGTGAGCTTCCATTCGCACCCATTCCACTTCCTGAGAACATGTAAATTTTAAAAGATAAAAAATTTGAGAATAAAATAAACTTGTACTGCAAAATGTGATCATTCAATAGCTTTATAACTATATAGACAAACGCAGAAAACTGAGAAAACCTAAAAACCTTTTATGGGTTTTCCAAATTGCAACTGCCACCGCATCGCATATTCTAGTATTTATGAATATAAAAAGTGCAAGCCTATTTCACGACTACACGTAGTTTATTGGGTCCACTTATTTCACAGTCAGTCTGCTTTAAATGCATTTGTATCTTGTGAAATCATAAGAAAATTGTACAGCCAACTTTCACCCACGGTTTCCATATACCTATCTGACTAACTAAAAGTGTATGAATTCTCTTCTTGGGATACCGAATCCAATTGAAGTGCAAGTCTTGTTTTATGACTCTTGAGTATGAAGACGTGCCTATAGTTTCTAGTACACTAGATAAACTTTCCTCTACTTCATCTAACCACCACCACTTCACTGCTATATATGCTTGCCTTCTTCCAAAATCAGGTTAATTACTTTGGATTTTCTACTCAGTTCCAGTCAATTGAAATGCTACTCTCGTGTCACTTTCATTTTCGCATATCTCCGCACTTCCCCACAAATGAAGTTAAAAGCAAAAGGTAGGTTAATCATGCACCACCACCATTATGTCATCTCATCATAAGTGTATGCTCGCTTTCACTTTAGTTTATTTATTCAAGTCCCATGCAAACCCCATAAGACTGATAGTTCTGAATATGGCTGTTATTATGACTATTACGAATGGGGTAATATGATATTAAATTTTATGAGTGAACTGACTATACAGTCAGAACATTTATTGTCTTTTAAGGCGTTCCTGTTTTATATGACTATTTCTGTATTACTCAAAATAGGATATATGAATTCTTTCTTTAAAGGCGATCGTTAATTTAGTAATTAATTCCTTTACGACTAATGAAAATGAACGCAAGTAAGAAGTAATGTAGCGAGACAAACGAAGTAACAACTTCAGCAATGTACCAAGTGCACCGGGAACTATTTTGCTCTGTGGTGCTGATGATGATGTGCTAGAATTTCTGCTTTCCCTTTTTCTGTTGGTTGTGTCCGTGCGTGTGTCGATCAAGGTCTCCAGTTTCACATCTCAATCTCATCAACGAAGCGTTTCGACGGTGCTATACTTACACCGAAATTTGAGTAAAGGAACATTTTTGTACGACGTAGTGAGCAGCTCGGGTTCAATACAATTCCATTCAGTTAGTAATAGGCTCCACTCCTTTGTGAACTGGTAAATTGGTTGCACTATAGTTTCACTGGTCTGATTGCCAATTACAATCACAATGAACCTCGCTTTTACTCACACTCCGCATGTCAAGTGGAATTAACTTAAGTTCAGTCAATGATTTAGTACATTAGTGTTCCGCGAGATATAGTTTTTGAGGCTTGCCAACTCTTGATTTCGTAGCACACAGAAAATTACAAGAGAAATATGTGAATGGATAAGGATCAAACCACAGAAACAATGGGGGCCTCATAAAACAACTCACAATAAATCTCTCATGTAAACTTCAGATTCACGATATTCGCAGATTATTATGCAAGAGAAGTCATGAATCATGAATGTACGTCTTACTGACTTATTGTAACTCCTTCGTAAATCGCGTAGTTAGGTTATGTATAATACTTGAGTACCAAAATATATATTCCAAATATTTGCAAATTATCTATGCGAGATTTGAATCGCCAAACAAATTGCTTCTCCTGTGTATTCACTAAAATACCTGTTTTTTGTTTAATTTATCAAATAATGGTCTGTTATAACATGGTGTACGCATCTGCATATTTTGTTAGAAATTGCTCAGTCAGCGAAATTGCATGTTGCGTTGTGGCAGCAATGTACATTCTGAATGCCAACTACCAAAATCAATTTTCGAATAAGCTGATTATTTCCTGGAACATCTTTATTAAACTCGGCAGACTTGAAACCAACTTCTAGTCCTAAATTTTATGGAGTAAGTGATGTAGCCCATGCAATCTTTTTCGTATACTCAACAACACGCAAAAACCTTTTTATTCTACTTTTACACTAAGATGAAGGTTTGTTCTTCTTTCATTTTGTATTAAAATAAACCCCTGTTAGTGTAGAGTTATGTAGAGTAGAAGTTAGTCTCAAATTTAATATGTAAATCAAGTCAATGCTTTCTTTACGGCTCGGCTTTTCAAACGAATATATAGCGCCCAAAACGCCCATCAAAATGAATGTTTTAACCCGAGAAAAATTATTCAGTAAAAACTTTTAATCGCACTGTCTTCAATTTCTTACGTTATGATTGTCATCATTACCATTTAAATTAAAAGTTTGTGAGCCTTTCGGGAATTCTTTATGGTTTATGGGTAAAACCCTGCCAAATATAACATCCTACGACCAATTTTTCCTCTCATTCTTTTCAATCTTGTTATTTTTATTATGCATAACTAATAATGATTCTACGCAGCACAATATCTTTTATCTTATGACAAAGAAAATAGGACAACAACCTTTATTATTAACATGAGGATCCTCCGCTCCAGAAGGCTCCTTGAACCATGTCATGACCGGATCAAAAAGACACTGATGATCGCGAGCCGACTCATGGCTCTGTTCAGTATCGTTTTTGCTTTCTTCCTGATAATAATAACAATAACACTGGGGGTCCTGCTGATTTGGCTTATTTTTCAAGTGAAAACTAGCACAAGGTTGCACGTTCTCGTACTCCAAGTCCAAGATCCTCGTCGGCTCTAAAATTGCTCCTTTCCCTTTACTCTTCTTACTTGTTGTAGGTCGTTTCAGCACAAACGATGCGTGATACTGGAACCTGGATTTGTACGAAGGATCGGTATTTTCTTTCTTGCCAGAATCTCCTTTTTTCACTGAATTTTTCTTATAATCAGATGCCACCACCACCTCTTGCGCTGACTTTTCGTTTACCCCGTTTTCTCTTTTCGTCACAAAAGAAGAAATTGGTTTCACTGCTTTTCTGTGAGTTTTCAATAGAGAACCAGCAACATCAGAAAGAGTATTATTATTTTTTCCTTCTTGTGTTTCCTCCTCGTTTGCTTGATTTACAGTGGAAACAGTTGCTGACAATGCGCTTTTATTCCTCTTCTTTCTTCGTGTCCCTCGTAAACCAAAAGGAGAATCAACTTGGTAGTAGTTTCGTTGAAAACTTGAACTTCTCGGTTTATCTGCAAACAAACATACAAAAGAAAATGTTAAAAACACGGGCATTAAAGAATGTCTTGGGTATACGTGCACTGAATTATATGCTTATTATCAAATCAACCAACAATACAATGCAGGGATCATCATACATAGACAGATGTGTAACCACAGTCAAAATATTATAATGTACTTACACAGGACTGCATTGGGTTAACACAAATACCATCAACCATATAACCATATTTTTTTTAATCTGAACTGGTGAAGGAATATGTACCTAAAATATTTATGACATCTTCTGTCGCATTACTCATATTCCCTCAGTGTCTATAAATTTTTTAATAATATTCTAATTTCCTAATAAAATCTTTTCACAGAATTGTGTAAAGTAGGCTCCTGAGATTCTTACATAAATTCTTTAGTATGTGTTTATCCATTTCAGTGATGAGTTTTTCTGGTTGAAAATTCGCTATCTTCTATTTTATGCATATCATCGTCATCAGTAAGAGACTTTTATGTAAAATTTTAATGATGCGGACTTTTACAAATATCTCGTAGAGATTTTCTCTATCTAATTAAGCTGTTTTGCTTGAGTGATGCTTAGGTCAAAAATATCTCATTTGTGAACTATTTCTTTTTGCATAAACGGAGCCATGGTATGAGAATTGTGTGGCGTACAACCAAAAAACTTATTATGATAACGACTCCAGTAAGCAAATGCATCATCATATCATGCAGGCAAACTTTATACCATACCAGTGATAATCTACCAACCAAAAGCCACAGTTATGTGGAGATAGATACGTATACATTAACGCAAGTTTACATTTCAACAGAAGCGGTTATGCCGAAGTTTAAGCCATAATATTTGACCTCGCATATAAATGATGCCACCGTGGTTTGGTCCTATTCTCATTCCCCCGTTTATGCGCAACTGAAATCCCTTTTTTGCCCTTCATACTATAATGGGATACATGGTATGGTATACATCCAGTTATCTGATAATTGTTCACATCACTCGTTGTCGTGATAAGTTGCTTTTATTGTGAGCCTGTAGTGAACAAGATTTATATTCAATGCTTCTGACTATAAAATTTCTTACGAAATATTTATTTTCTCTAAAACTAGTCCATATTAAATATGTATGTGTATATCCTCACTATCTCGTCTATCCAGACTAAATTCGAGGAAACGCTAACAAGGAATCTATTATATTTTATGCAAGTAATAGTTTCATATTAGCAGTGTAGTGTAGATGAAGGTACAATCAGAAGTCTAGCTTTCTTCAATATTGAATATATACATATAAAGTATACATGTTGACTATTTTTATTCTCGCGCAACAAACAACATTTTTGTTTATTCTCTTTAAATAGATTTGTAACAGATCTGTCATTTTCACGACATCAACGTCTCCATTCCAGCAAACATTTTTAAAATATTTTCAAAAAATCCCCCAAAAAGTTTTCAATTTATCAATGCCTTTTCTTTAAAGTATATTTTAGTGAATCTATTAAAAAATGCGAATGAATGAGCAATCAACAAATGAGTAGAAATCTTATAGCAGCAGCATTCAACGATGAAAGAGTGAATGCAAGTGAAAGTATTGTATAAGTACAAGGCGTATTTTCACACACAAATTCTTATCCTGACAAGATTGATGATTATTTTGATTATCGAAGTGTGGAGTCATTAGTACTACTAATGCTACAATATAATCTCCCGTTCTATAGTTATATATTGTAAAAAAATCATGGCACGTGGAACACATCTGGGGGCATATACATATAGGTATATGTTCAAATATGTAGGTAATGTGTCGTGATTTTTGTTGTGATTTTATGTGAGCACACAAATAAATACTCCAAGCTATTTTTAAACAGAAGATTTTTATATATGCATGATGAAATATAAAAGCGTTATTAGATGACTTTACTGTATGATATATATTTATAAAGCCTTATCATGTTAACCAGGATTTCGTTTATGAGAACAATGTACTGTTTATGTGTCGTACTATTCATCGTTTCGCAGCGGCAGCTGTCATCATTAGCCAAATAAGTAGCGTAATAGTAATACTTGTGTCTATGCAAGTATCTAAAAAGTTTTCACAAGTCGTTTTTTAACTTGTCAGGAAGGTACAAAGCTATCACCAACTACATCAAAATCTCAAGAAATTTGTTCTCATTTTATCCGTTTTGATAACGATTGTAAACATCATGCATATCACTTATTTAGATGTATCATGCATACACATATGGTGCATTCAATGGAAAACTCCCAGATTCTCTACCTATAAGTAGGCTTTCATGCATTCATGGAATGGTACATACTGCGAAGCAACAAAAATAATCTAATGTCCACGTAAAGATGACATTTGTAACTCTTTTGACAGCGTTCAATTGTGAAGACGCGTACACATTAAACATTACACATAACGTATAAGTACGCATTATCATGATGGGCATTTGACGCTAATATCTAGGTAGTATTTACAACGACATAAATTTAAACGGCCTTTTCCTATGTGTATTCATGGCATCGTATAAATTTTATAAATGTGAACTAGCACTGTGGTTGAAGTATACTAATTTCACTTTATCCAACAAACTTCATTTTTGTGTAATCGAAGTTTGGAGTATGAATCAAAAATTCTACTTCCATTTTCTAAGAGTACCCAACTACACGGCCAGATTTAACGATGGCGCAGGATGCATAATTCAACAGAGAACCCGACAATGTAGACTACTTTCTGTCACCGGGCTGGAGAAAATTTGACAATGGATGGGGATTTTATGTCTGCGCTCATGAACTATGCGATAATAGTAGTCAGAAAGCGACAGTTATATTTTACATAACAAGTCTGCATCGTTTCCTCAAAAAGATACAGGTTTATAATAGTTTTGATAAGGTAGGAATCTGGTTTCACCTTCGGGATAGAAACGGAATATAACTTAACCGTATTTTTATCTTTTCCCTTGGCATGTCAAGGACAATGGATTGGACAGTTTACTTGAAAGTTGAAAGGATGGGGAATGAAAATAGCATACAGAATCGGTTTACATTCTGGAGATAACTGAAACGCAGAAACTTTTTTCTAAAAACTACCTTTTTTGCATTTTTCTTCTGTCTACATTGTGACGTGAAGTCATTTATTCTGGCTAATGTGGTTATTGTGAGGTTGAAACTGAGATTTTTTCTTGAAAAATTGTACTTCTTGTCGTATGGTTTGAGTTCACACATCATCAGGATTACGGCTACTAGTATTTTGACATTTTCTCACATGGCTAAGCTCATTTCATATGGAATGAAAATGACAGGCCTTGTGAACATTTGTAGTACCCATGTTTCTCTATAGGATATTACAGATTAATGATTATCACCAAAATAAATATTTGCTTTCATTCTACTGGGAAATACATACATAATACATACCTGCACAATAATGCTATTTGTACCACTACACACAAATGTTTGTGTTTTTTACAACTTTGTAAACGTTCAGTAAAACATATAATTGTATCCGCTTTTAACAATGGGATATAGAATCATCCCCAATTATAACATTGCATGTACCCCGAGCGTTCAATGTTTCGATCCAAAAAAGCACTTTGTTTCTGTTACAGCCTTCAGCACTATGAACAGGCATCATACCACAAAACAACCATATCATTTGTATTATTTGCAGTTCAAATAAATCTACGTATGTATTCACATTTAACGTTCCTCTGATATCAAGTTTCCATTGTACAAATAGAAACGCTACATTATGCAGTGAATTGCTTCATTGTGGGATAAATTTGAGCTGCTTTATCCGCCCAGTGTAAAAGAAAAAGTCGAATTGCTACGATCGGATGAATTGATTGGATGATTGAAGTGGGTACCCAATGTAGTTAAAGTAGTGCGCGGTTGTGGTCTCTGTATTTGCAACAACACAACAAAATGAAACAACGAGGAAATGAATGAAATCGACTAGAAAACGATTTGTCTACAAAATTTTGCTACAATTGTATACCAAGCAAGGTAGCTGTGGTACAAGAAATTTACCTGAAATAAAATTGCATAAAATATGTGTATGTATCCGCAAATTTCCTTTCTCTTTCACTTAAAAAGTAGGCTATTTCCCAGTTAATTTAGTGTTAGACAGACAAACTAGATTAATATTGATATGCTACCACTTTATCCTTGCTTTTTAGTTTTTTTAAAGGTAATTTAAAAGTGTACATTTTAATTTAATTTCTCTAGTTTTGCAATGCACTGCTACACAGTACTGCAAGTGTATGCATTACCTTATAATTTCCGTAAATCTAATTAATTAAAGTGGTCATCACACACCACCCAAAAAGACACCAACTTACGGAGGGACACGTTTTGCACTTTAAATACAAAATAACTACTGCAATATTCGTTTTTGCATCTCTGACTTTCTGCATAGGTAGATATCACTCACATTTTCCTCTTTTCAAACACAGCAAAAACACTTTTACACACCACTACCACTAAGCCACTCAAATAAGATAAATCCCACTTTTCCCATTCTGATCTTCTCGTACAAGAAAAAGGCGTTTGGCTGTCTTTCGACTCACTTCAATTTTACTTGGTTCTTTAACATGAAAATGACCGTATAAAAAGAGAACAATAAATTTCAGCAAGTAAAAGGGCTTTACTATTTTACTACACTGCTGTCCATGTCGTTCTGAAAAAGTATAAGTGTCTTACACTATCCCATTTTCATTCCTATTCTATACTGCCAGCCGGGGACAAGCTTCTAATTTCTTTTTTTGGCTTGGCAGATGGAAGTATGTCCGAACTACTGCTCACCACAGCATTGTCTCTTTCTTTTTTGCGAATCCTGACTTTTACTATCCATTCTCGGAAACCCCATCATTTCTTGTTTGGCATTATGGCATTTATATTTATCTGGTAAAGCAGCAACAGTAATATCCTAGAAGCGTAACAAATTTTCGGTCCCCTTTTGCCAATCAATCTATATTATAAGCTATCTGGATTGTACAACATAAGCAGCAAGTAACACGACTACTCTGGCATTGTAGTCTCCTGGTCTGCTAGAGTGGAGTCGGAGTCACAACTATCCACATTTATTTTTTGCGTTACCCCCACACAAACATCACCACCACCACCGTGTCATGTGTATTTACGCTTATTGCTCACCTTAATGCGATTTGGAATTTATTTGGAACACAACTGTCACACAGGAGCTAGGAATAATATGTTGCTCTCGTCAGTCCAATGCACACTGGAAAGCGGTGGAACTCCTCATATTGCATTTACAAGAAAGAGCCATGTGCTTTTAATACGAGCCAAATAGCTGGCTCACCCACCGTACTTTTCGGTGTCACATACTTTTGATACAAAAAAAACTCGTGCACACATGTTTTGGTTTAGTATACAAAACGGTAAGCTTCGTCAAGAAACTACACTACGACACGACCATATCAGAAAGTAAGAGTCCAACAGTTCAACCAAAATATTTTTTGCTCACATTCACAAAACTAAATGAGTCACATAGTCACATACATACTAATATGCAAGCACAGTTGGAGAAACTATACAGTAAGAATATGTATCCTCTGTATTCATCGTCATGTTTCTGCTTCATTTTCTCCAAAGTATTATGACTGTCCATGTATGTACATTCATAAGTTTTCCAGACTTTCCCTTGCAATATTTGAACAGTTTTATAGCTCAAACGACAAATATGCTAGATCTACATACACACGTACTATTTTGTTTTGTTGGTAATCTCACAGTGTTGTACAACATTGAATGACAATATACGTATATTTGTATTTGTTTGGAATATTTATACGAAATATACAAATTGTATAATACAATAACCTAAAGGGGGCAAAGAACAAACCTATAATAGGTATAGCCACTTTTGTTTCAATCCAAATGAAATGGAATGAAACAGACAGAGGCAATAAAAAGAAGTTCTCCCATTTGAGAGCACACTGACTAAGCAAACAACAACCAAAACACAATTCCCCAGAATTTACATTTGAACTCATGATAACGACAATAGATATTGCGTAGGCATAAAATGTACAAATACTGGATTGTTACACAACCCAGGCGATCAAATTGTTCCGTTACTCTCGGGAGCGGAGGGGTTCATGCTGACGCAAAAAAATTCCCGCTCCGACCTAAATTCCCTCTCCAGCAATTTTTTTTTGAAAATATCTAACGTTGTTCAAAAAAAATCTAAAAAAGTATATAATTATAGCTCAAATCCGCGAAAATGCGGCCGGAGTCTCAAATTACCCCAGATTTGTGGCAAAAAACCGCGAAAATATGAATTTTTTTCCCCCGCTCCGAGGGTATTCCCTAAATTGGACCCCCAAAATCCCGCTCCGCCGGGAGCGCTCGCTCCCGAGAATAGGAACTTTTTGATGGCCTGACAACACATGAGTACGAGTATAAAGCAATGATTTTATTTGGAATTTCTGGACATAGGGGCAGAGGCAGTACCAACAGATAAGTAGTCAAGCTCGCTTGTCTTTAATAGTCATTCTTGACATCACATTGTTTCACCATGGACAGTTACCACTGCACTGTATATCAGCTATCACTTATGCCCACCTACACAAACGCAGAGAGGGATGATAAGAAAATGTGATATATGTATGGCGTGGGGTATTAAACGTTACATCATATTCATAAGCATTCGACGATAATCTTGTTGTTCCTTACGTCGTTATGGCAACAGAAAGTTCACTTGCTGAGGGTTTAGGACATGAGACATGCAGACTGTGGACTTTTGAATATTGTAAAGGTACAAAGTACAAATACAGTGCATAAAATTGGGGGAGTCAGTCGAACAAAGAAACGCCGTAAGTACTTCGATACAGCTGGCAGCTGCAATATTGCATTTCTTAAATGTCGACTGTGCGCTGTGACATCACAACGAAATGCACAGAATATTATGTGACTTGAATTAATACATGCCTTTTAATAACATTTTTTGTAAATCATATCACTTTCTTCCCTTGCGGCGATTTTTACAAAAAAATGCAATCAGCTACTATGCAATTAAGATACGTCTTGAGATATCCTCCACACTTTATTACTTTCAAATAACAGAACGGTTTAGCAGAATTTTGCAAGTTTCATTGTTGTATATCTAAAACTTTCATACAATAAAATTTATCCCTTATTCTGATCTTAAATGTTATATTACGTTTTTGCTACTTTTTTGCTCCATTTTCCTTCTGCATGATATGGCAGCACTTACGATTAGTCCAACATGTGTGCTTGCCCCCGCTTATGTTTATGTCACATACTCGTTACTGAATTTCACACACATTACACAGGAAGACTAATAGCGTTAACAACAGGGGAAAATCAATATTGTTTCAATTTTTGTAAAAGACCATTGTGCGAAACCACGAAACCGAAAGCCGTGTAATAACTAGTAGTGCTTGGTGAAAAGCGTTGTCATGACCATGAGAGAAAGCGTTGTGAAAGAACAAAGGAGTGATAAAAAAATTACTACCCCCTCAAGCATTGCGGTGTATGGTGTATAGCTAGTTCAAACACAACAGACTATCCTTGAAATATTACGCATATCCATGTTCCTCGGATAACTTTACATACTCCTTTGACGTTTGCAAATGCTAAACATTTTAAAAGAGCTGTAAAAAGTTGCACAAAACAGAGATTTAAAATAATTTTGACATGATATGACTTTTCCACTTACACTCTGCCTGAGGCGGAAAGAAACATTGAATTTGATACGTATACGTAGATACCGTAGTACGTTCAGCAACATAGTACCGAGTGTTCCTAGAAAATGTAGCAATGACTAGAAATCTTGGTTCAGCAATGAACGACTAAAGGTTACAAAGGAATCTAGGTCATTACTACTATTACTAGTACATTTTACAAAATCAAAAATCACGAAAATGGAAATAGGTATCTGTGATAGCTACTTTTATCTTTATCACTTACAGGGAAAATTTTGCACTCATAAAAGTATTATTTTATGCTGAGAGGAAGCAAAATTCTATTTTCACCAACATTTCTTGGACACACATGTTTGCAACGCTTGTTTGCTTTCACTTTTGTTTTATGACAAATTATATCAAATCAACTTACCTCTTCTACTTCTTAAATTCAATCAGAATATCACATTTCTGAGAAAATAATCAAACGTGATGCATGAAAAACAAGGTAAACAGACTACATTTTAAATTTATCTGCTTTTGAACTATGGTTAGTATAAAAGTAAATTAAACAAAAACAAGACAAATCGAAATTCATCTGTTTGACATACAGCTAGTGTAATATGCATGAAAAAAGTAAATACATGGTTAATCAGAGAACCCCAAGATGTTTGCAGTAAAAATATCCAATAAGAGTGCCTCGTCTTTCATTTTGTTTACAAATTGCAAAACACCAAACAACAAAACGTATTTTTAGTATATTTGGTTTTGGGGCATTCAACGATTCATCGAATAGTATGATGCGCAATAAGTTTTGAAGTAGCCATAATGTTGAAGAAATTGGATTAGAAATACGTAAAACAGTGGTTTATACCAACTTAATACGCTTATTTAATAGGACCTCCTTCAATGTTTTTTTGTTAGTTATGTGATTTCTCCTTACCATGTGAAATTCTGAAAGGCAATAAAACGATAGCGTCTATACCGTCCCTTGTTTGTACATCTTTCATGCTAAGGCATTTTAGGTATCATAGAGAGCTATTACTGAGCTAATTTTATCTGTTTTTATGATAGAATGAGTATGTCGTTTTATTGCGATACTATTACGGTTACTGCCTCATAAAAAGCACTGACTCATATTAATTCACGCCAAATGAAAGCTCAAGACAAGAATCATCTCGTAGGAAAGCAACCAGGAATTGCAAAATTGCAGTAATTGAAAATATTGATTGAAATAAAATACGAACTAGTTGTGCTTGTATCGCATTAGGCAGGTAAGGTTATCAAACTTTATTGCGCAAAACAGCTAATGGAGTTACTGACAACTGAAGAGTGTGAATGGGAAGGAGTTTTCAAAATCATGCACATGTACTAGTATTCCAATTATAAAGGATGTTGCTTTTGAACATTCGCATCCTTTTATATTTGACTCATTCTCTCTACACTCTATGCTCTTATATTAAATTTACAAAGTAAATTTCAACACAGATGCATATTTGAAACAGCAAAATAAAATATTGTAACAAAATGTAGTTTTACTATTTTCACACAAATATAGAGCTCGTGCATCATTTATTTATAATCCATCCATTGAGAAAATTTGTATTTCTGTTCTTGTTCTGGTCACAGATTCAATTAATAAATTACTTAAATAAAAAGTTTCAACATCAGGTACTGTAAATTATTTTCAGTTTTATTTCAT
Organism: Entomobrya nicoleti; assembly: GCA_034695465.1. Lineage (NCBI taxonomy): Eukaryota > Metazoa > Arthropoda > Collembola > Entomobryomorpha > Entomobryidae > Entomobrya > Entomobrya nicoleti. Next base: position 24,442 of record JAQFZG010000631.1, read on the forward strand.
TTTGCGGAAAACTCGAATTGACTTATGACAATTAAAGGAATTGTGCACATAAAAGTTCTGTTATTGTACTACAAATACTGTACAACTGTACTTGTAGTATACTTTCTAACTGGAAATAAAAAGTTCAAACGTCAAACGACACAAATGGATATTGCGTCAACACGTTTCCTTCGTCCGACGGCACATTAAGGTATATTCTGCCTTTCTCCTACCGCTTCTTTCATAATTATAATCACATCTCCTACCGCACCGCTGCGCTGGTACATTATCTTTTATAAGAATCAACTATGTTTGGCTAGGTCTCTAGTCGGTGAAATTACACAATGCAATGCTAAAAATCGCCTTCATATCAAACCTTTGAGAAAAATTATTTCGGTCTTCCCACTCACGCTCCGTAATTATGGTTCTCTTGTATGACATCATCAGAGACATTATGTGCATGCATGTTAATAGAATAAACGTACTTTCTCCTTAATCTTATGATCTTATTCGCTGATACATATACATAACATATATAGTAATGTAGTGTCGTAATAAAATGCAACGGAGCAAATTGCAACACATTCTACTTTTACTTCCTTCCTTTTAGTGGGTCTGGTAGGTTCTAGTTTATTATTGCATATTCATATTCCTAATAATGTTCATCTGCATTGGTTTAGGTTTGTAAAGCAAAAGTTACTACACTGCCATCCAAACTATAGACAGAGTTGTGGGAGGTTTCCCGCACGCACATGCATTTTTAAAGACCCCCAACAATAAACCAACATTTTCTCATGTAAAACACCCAGCCCGTTCCATTAGTTTTTTAATCAGCTTCCATCCTCCAACTTAATTTTATTTTTGGCAGCTAACCAAAAGTAACTATTTGGTTGCCGCTTTCACAATAGGTAAACATACCATACCAGTAAAAGCATAGGTACATATCTACACATAATTACAAAAATGTTTTACTCAGAGTACAAATTTTCTCCTCAAAAAAATGGAGCAACTTAAGGGGTACGAGCACCTATTTTGTTTTATTTCTATCATCATTATCATGCAGGGCGGTGTGCCTTAATTATCAAAAAGTTTGGATTCGTGTATAAAATTATAAAAACATAATATGGAAGTTTGAAAATTTTAAACACGATTTTCATGTACCATAACGGAATGCTACAGTGCAATAGGTAGTCGTGCCTTGTTAAAGTAAACTGGATGCATATTTCGAAAGTCAATTCATTGTCTATATTACATGTATACATTTGAGTGTAATAATATTTTTGTAAGACCATGGGTTTGGTCTAGTTGGAGTATTGCCAAATGAAGTAATCAAAAGTGTTCCACCGGTTCCGCCAGTGACCGTACGAGCACCATTGAAGTGAACTTTAAGTGGGATGAAATGAGTTTTACTAGATCAAATATAAAAGTACACGGTTTTATCATCAGAGCAAAATTGTTCGGTCCAACACAAATTCGCCAAAAGTTATGGCATACAAAAATTTTACTTCTAAAATAATCATTTAGTAACGAATTTTCGTTCCAAAATGAAAACGATAAAAGCGATGATCAGGCCAACTGAATGAATGTAGAGAGGATAGATGACTTGTGCATACGACTGACTTTCACTATTTTCCAAGTATCGAATAATTTGATGTCTCTCTTTGTAAATGACAGATCCCCAATACTGAATGAGTGCATTTTCCACCAAGATATTAGTGACGAAATTAAATCTTTCTACGAAGAAATATCAGCATTAGATGTACATGTTTAGATTGAAAATTGTTTCAATAAGATTCAGTAAGAGGAGCATGGCAAACCTGTTATATGTGCCATGGAGCTTGTTATTAGTGGCACCACAATTCTGCCTGTTAAGATGTCCTTTGAGAATAGATATCTATTTTGGCCATCCTTAAATCTCAAAAGAGGCCTTGCAAAAGTTGCCATTAGTGTTTTTAAGCCCATACACGCATGGTTGCCGCTTAGAATTTTCAGTAAACACTGAAACCATTATGAAAACACATAATGCTTTTAAAACTTACAAACCCTTTAATATCTCGCGTGGCTGGATTAAATATTTTTATTTAACGTACTTGATCTTTTGCGACTGGACTATAATGAACAAATTTTTTCGCGAGCTGTTTGACGAAAGTTAATCCTCCCAAATCTTGGATTGCTGCCTCAAACTCAGTCTCTTTATACAACAGCGTACCAACTTGGTAGTTAGACTGCGCTAATTCCCGTATTGTCTGTGGAGGAACAGTTACCCCAGGTTCAACAAGAACTGACGTTAATCTGGATTTGAACAACGAGCCAATGACAATAAATGACAAAAGCCATCCTGCTATTGACACCAGAGGAGCACACGATTTAGGAAAATACTTTTTGATTACTGCTTCCTCTGCAGCTTGATCTATAAGAGGTTTTAGAATAATTCCCATATTTGACGGGAAAGAATTCCTGTTCAAAATCGTGAGAAATCCTATTATAATCCCAGCCATTGCAATGAAAATTAGCCAAACATCAAAATGGAAACTTTCAAAGAAGAAAAAAACAGATGCGGATGACTGACGAGGTAAGCTGGTGATAAACGAAATTTCGTCATAAATAAATGGCATAGCTTGGGACAAGAATCTTCCGTTTTTTTGAGTGGCTGCCAGACCAATGCACGTGTGCGCATTACCATCGATCACTTCCTTGACTAGCCCAAACCATTTCCCTGTCACTGGGTCAAATCCTCCGAAGCTTGCAGTGTCGAATCGTGCCACCGACGCGGTACTGTTTACGCCTTCAACGAATTGACTAATCATCATGACAAGTGAACTGAAATACATGGAATAATTAAAAGTTCTTGGGTATTCGTTTTTTCTTTTCGAATCGAAGTCTTTTTGTGTTGGCGACTGCAATTGGCCTGCCATCGCAATGGTTAGAGGAGATCCATGAAAATTCCAACGGTTGAACTTCATTAGATTGCCAAGGATGAGGCATTTATTGGGATCATTTGAATCATCACATTTCATCGTGCCAACTTTCACTGTAGTCTGTCCTGTAGCGTCCAACGTTTCAATTAGAAAATTAATTTCAGTCGTAGACGCCAACTTTGTTTTCATTCTTGTCGGAGTGACAAACAAAATGTTGAGCAAGGATTTTGTAGCAGGGGTTAATTCCTCAATGGGCACAATCTCTTCTGAGCTTTCTTTCAATGGAAGAAAAAATATGTGAGTGTTATCATCACTCATACCAGGTAAAAATGTAACCCAGTTTCTTGATATATTGCGGAAATCAATGTGATCGTCGTAAATCACTACACTACATGGCATTATATTCTTTGGGTAAAAATTGTCAGGAAATAAGGATTTCGTAGAAAGTATATCAGAAAATATTAATAGGGGACGGTCTGGCTTAAATCGAATGAAAATTGGGAAACTTTCATCAATCTTGGAAACTATCACTTTAGTACAAGTTGTACTTGATCCATACCACCTTTTAAAAACAAAATTTACGGACCCTTCGTGCATAGTGCAATCCAATTGAGTTATAAAATATACTGAAAATACTAAGAAAACACAGAATGATTTTTCATACGTTTGACTATTCATTATTTCTTTTAAACTATTTAACGTTGAGCTACGCAGCTCCTAAATTCATGAGCAAATATTGTAAAATAGAAGTCTTTCTTGGAGTGGTGTTCCTTTTTGCAGTTGATTTATTCCCGAGTGAAAGTTTTGAACGTTTATTTATTTACCATTATACTAATTTTCCCTAGTCATATTGGCATTGACATTACTAACAATGCCGTAGTTGTGCTGCTGTGAGTTGTAGTTAATTTTAGTTTTCGGATAACGGCAGACGGCAGAATGAATGAATGAATGAATGAACGACATTACAATACACAGCATCACGCCTAATTCTAACAATCCAGGTGTGAATAAAGGAGTATGAGAATACGCCCTCCAACTCCTTTTTATGATGAAAAATTCGAAAAAGACACTACGATACATTATTGCTAAATAAAATTAATGATATTAAGCTGGACTTATGTATATATATGTATGTGTTAAAGAGCAAATACTTTCTTATATATTACTAATTCACATCCTTCACTGTAGGTTTACCAGTAGAATAAGAATGGGACCTAAAATAAATGCTACTTTCTTGCAACTTCGGCGTAAGCAAAGAAACTACTCCAATAAAAACTCAATGGGATAGCTATAGGTGAGAGCTTATTTATAAAAAAAACGATCGACTGGATGGTCGTCCTGTCATTGTTGTCTGACCCTGAACCTACAAATGATTTTAAGTCAATAATGTTGAAATGTAAAGAGAAATATTTGACGGAGTAATTACTACAGGTTTGAGCCCAATACACAATACTGAATATGATTCATTTTATTGTAATGAAAGTTTTGATCGGACTTCAAAAAATGTAGCCAAGTTCAAATAGCACGTGCCATAATGAATTTTTAATGATAAAATTCAATCCATTATTAGTTTAATTTATTCAATCTGTCAGTGTCTGTTGTGTAAATTTGAAAAAAAAATCCCGACACAAAATAAAACCGGTAAACACGTTAGGAAAGTTTTAGGATTGGTGGCCGGCTCCGCCGGCAATTGTAGTTATAGTTTTAATGTTGAACAAACTTGTATTCTAGCGTCGTATCACTGTAGGTCCTCACGGTTTCGACCTGAGTTTGAGACGCTATTTTTACAAACATTTTAAACATGTTGGTAAAGTTACCTCTTATAGTTAGTAATAAGAAAAAAAATTCACTTTGCCCAAATGACCTCTCATAAA
>JAQFZG010000632.1:0-29193 GCA_034695465.1 Entomobrya nicoleti
TGACTATCACTAGCGTCGTTATAAGTCGCATTGTTTCAGCTACGTCGTTATGATCGCTCTTACAGCGGGTTTATTAAGCGTTCGTCTCAGTGCTGTTGGCTGTTTTTAAAACCACGCAGTACGTGAATCGTGAATTTATCGTCAAAACACTAACCAGCCAACTGCCACACAACGTACAAAAGCCTAACTTATTGTTTGCTTGCTATTAGGGTATATTGCATTTTACAACAATTCCCCTTACTGTACGCATTGTTCGGCATGAAAGAAGATAGCAGGTGCCACTTTGAGAAGTTAATGCTCAAATTTAAAAGCAGTTGCCCATAATATATTATTGCGTCCATCTTGGTAGTTGATCTATGTGAACGGAAATCTGTTTTACTACTCACACTTCTGCTTACTTTACTACTGCCACTACCACAACGCAAACGTCAAACGTGCAATGGCCACGCAGGTAATTTTGCAACAAGCTCAAAAGCAGTACAACGCTCTCCCATGGTTTGCGAGTTGCGATTGCAAACAATTCCCACTTCCTTTTCTTGCATGCTTTCTGCATTATCTTTACTACTTTAATGTGCATTTTTCATCGTTGTACATTTTTTAAATCCATTTGAAGTTTGTCTTATATTTCGAATAGAATCTTCCAAATGTTACGCCGAATATATTTTACACCACAAAACGACAAATACTCACATTTTAAAAGGTACCAAGAAATCAAGCATGAGCATCTTACAATCTATAAATTATTCTCTTGGAACAAGATGCACCCTGTCATGCAAAGAAAACTTTTAAAATAACGATGGACGATTATTAAATCGGAAATTAATGGCAAACTTAAACTCTTATTTTATTTAAGTCTTGAATCAATTCTTTGAAACTCGAAACTTATGTATGGTGCAATTCATTTAAATTCATTTGCTTTTAATCGCCATATTATTTATATACCTTTTTCCTGTCCTATTTTTACTACTAAAATTATGAATGAATGAATGATTATTTACAATGATTGTTTTGGCTTTATACGTAAAATCGTTGGACACGAAATCATTGCGATAATATAATCATGTCATAGAGGTAATAATAATATACGAACATATAATATGAGAAATGTTTTATTTCCGTCAGTTAGTTATTTGCCATTCTATCCATCAATGTATCGTTATTATTATCATTAAAAAAATGTAATTATAGTTGTAACTTTTTACATGGTTTTCCACCGCAAAATTTAAGTAAAAGCGAAACTTCTGAGAAATTTGCAGCAGACTTCACCAAGCAAATTATCATCCTTATCGTCATCAGTGCGTTTTATCCCAGAAATTCAGTAAGAATATTATTCTTTTACAGTCTTGCCTTAAATACAGTACGAATAGTAATTTTCATACTTGTGTGCTCTTTTGTATTCTAAACGTTTCCACAAAAAGGAAAAAAACATATTCCTACAGAAAAAATAATGGGCAACCTCGTTAAGGTTTTACCTCGAATAACTCTGAAGAGGAAATGTACAAAAAGTCATGAAAATGAGCACACAAGCAGCATCAATATATATTAGAATATAATTCAATTGAACGAAAGAAAGCACTTTAAAGCGTTATAAAGTTAGTAACATCCAAGAAACAAATACAACTTTTTCATGAGTACGTATTTTATTCAGGTGTATGCTCTTCATATGGCATGTTTGCTGTTTTGGGAGCTTCTTCCGTTCTACAAGATAACATACCCTATAATATATGTATATATCAAGTACCATGCGTAACATGAATAGTAAATACTAGTAATTAAATAATACACGCAAATGGTGTTTGTGAGTGAGTGCATGCATGAGCTGTTTGTAGGAGAAAAGGCTACCTTTTTCTTTCTCTCAAGTAACAAATGTCTGGAAAGCCTTCCTCTTTTTACCTTTCTGAGATGATCAAAAATGATAGTATTTTATGTACAAGAAAGGGAAAAAACTCACGAAGAGCAAGTGCACAGAAGCCAAGTGGAAGCAAGAAATCAACCAAGTTTGTAGAGAATGCCAGCAGCGAAAATTTCTCAGACAAGTATTTTTTTCTCATCGCTACCATCCACATCACATATCATCATATCAGTTTTGATGTAGAACCGGTTAAGAAGAGAAGAGAAATATAAGATTATTAATGCAATCACTACCTTCTTTACTACTGCTCCTTCAAAATAAAAGGCTTGTAGAATAATGCTCATTAGAGGTAAGCAGGAAACCAATTTGCAAACCTCTGGTTGGTATCCACCAGTCAAGTATAATAAACCGATATATCTAACACCCTTATAATTTACCTTGTGGTCTGCTACTTAAAAAGTCTGTGGATGTGTATATTATAGCTTCGTGTATTTGCAGTATTTTAGTGAGTTATTTATGCCATATTTGTCAGTATACATAAAAAGGTGTACATCCTCTCGTGTATGTCCTTTAATTAATTAGTGACGCCTGGAACAACAGTTTATCAGAAGAGAAAATCTAAAATTATTCGTTTTACACGAATAATTTAAGTTGTATTTTTTGTAAGAATGATACTCAGGCAAGCATGCGTAAACAGGCTACATTTGTTACAATTATATTGATGCTCTCTTTCAATTACCCTTTACCACAACTTATTCATTATTGTAAACCCTATCCATTTCTTGCGCGTTTGGCGCAGGTTATAAAAAGTCTGTTTTTAATCCAGGTTCAGGAATAAAACAAATTTTAATGATGAAGTTGTAAGAATTAAGGGAAATGTAAGCTAATGTATGTATGTATATCATTGTACCATTATCATGTATAAAACAGGTAATACGTCATATGAAGAGACCGGACACACCAAATAAGTCTAGGGCATTACAAGAGTAGAACATGAGAACGCATTCGTACAAATACAGCAATCGTTCTCTTTTCAGTGAATAATTTATATAATTATGTACAAAAAATATTTAAAATGAGTTAAATTTTGGCAAGGTGGCACGGATATTTTCACGCACAAGTAAAAGGCTTATGACCTCTTCTTTATTAAAAAAAATCGAATTCAGCTTTTCTGTGCTATCATCATGAGAATCTTTTTTTGCAATGTTGAAATAATGAAAATTGAATGTTTGAGAAGGCTATTGGCTAGTCAGAGGTGTGATATTTTTAGATTATATTTTAATCTCAGCATTCATAGTAATAATACATATTTACGAATTTATAGTGGGCATTCGTGTGAAAGAAACTACCAAAATCGCCATTTTGAATCATGGAGTTGTCCAATTAGTAACGTCAGGTTATCTACGCACAAATACACAAATTAGCTACATTTTAGTGAATGTGCGTTCCTGTACATTTCTTTGATGACCAGACCACTAAAATACCACATGGCACGGGTATTAAAAAAACGTGCCAATGAAAACTTGCTTTCTGTTGTATGTTTTACAAATTTGTGTCCATTACACACGGAAAGGTTTTTTATGTTCAAGTTCAGCCATAACTACAGGTACTTCTGTTTCAAAAAGCAAGAAAACATTCTTATAGCTAACAGTACTAGCTATTCGAAATGCACATATGCATCCTTACCACATTTCTGAAGATTTTAATTTCACTTAATGAAAAACTCGCAATATTCTTCTGTACATGTTCAGCTACTTGTTGCATACAAACATCACCACCACCGAATATACCCAACAGAGGCGACGACGACGTCGAGATGGCTGCAAGAAGGGACTTTGGAATGGGAGGTAAATGGGAGGAATGTGGAATGTTGGACAGTAAGGTCAAATTCCTTTCCGTCCATTCGTCCCAGCATCATCATCACTACCAGCACCAATGCTTACTCTGACCGTTCTTACTTTTGGTAAAAATCAACTTACAACTTATACACAGTCAGTGCTTTTTCGCTTCATAGTAGCATTGCTTCTAAGTACATGATGATGATGCGCGATGGTGCTTCGTATTCATATCATAAAATGATAAGATACACCGGGCAAGTCATTTAGTAAGGAAAAATCTGGTTGTGATCGTAATATTTATGATATGGTGATGATCACCACTACCAGTCGCTGTTGCAAACAGCGCATCACGCATCCTCAAAGATGAAGATGTACACGTACTCTAATGAACGTGAAGAAGAATAGTACCTTCCTTCCCTTTAAAAAAATCTGTGCTCGCTGATGCTTATTCTATTGAACTATACTTGTACTTATGCCAAGCTATACCATTTTGGATTTTTGAAGTTGTGAAAATACCATACGAATAACATAACTGTACATTTCACTCCACAACAATGCGGTACTAACGCTCACGGTTTTTGTAGTAATGCCGGTACTACAAGCAGTGGTAAAGATAGCAGTGTAGAAACGGTTACGGAGATTCATGACTTATATTGTGCCTTGTTAAGTAAAGTATATCAACCGACATACATGCACAAATCAAAAATATTTTCATGAGATGAAATACATTAAATAAAAAATAGGAATAGAAAATCTTTCTGGATAGTAAATATAATAATTTGCCTGGAGTCTGGACAAGTAAAGAAAGCCAATATGTACGATGTCAATAATATTTTTGATCTTAAAAAGGTTTCAGATTTTAGTTATATTCCATATTCTGTTGCATTACACTCAATATACTTTCGTAACGACATTAAAATGACAAGATAACTTTTCTGTATTGCAAGTAAAAAGGTTAGAAAGTTACAATAGCTGTCCATTCGATAAATTTATTGGATGATACGTCTTTACATATTCAATCATTTCTCTCAATTTTGCACTATTTGAAGACTCTGCAAGTATTGATTGTGAATTAACATTTCACGATGTTTGGCTTGCTCAAGAAATCTAAGGATTTATTTTCATACCTCTGAAATATTTGTCGTTAATACGATTGAAATTTAGTTTGAAAACCACCTATAACAGCAATATAAAACGAGCCATAACGATGAAACCCACAAATTGTGGATGTGCTTGTCATGATATGTATTTAAAGCCATTGTTTGCACTGAAAACTTTGTAGTGTAAAATACAATGATTGACATTAGTTTACAACATTCGAGCACTGACAGCTGTTACCCAATATGGAGTTCGAAATTTCATACACGTGCACTCAAGATCGTAAATAGTTTAGGCATGTTTGTGTAGGACAAATTTTGCGGGGGATGGAATAAAATGGAAGCAGGAACTGTTGTCATCATGATGTCATTGTCATATTAATGTGCATAGGAGTATACTGTCAAAAGTATCAATCATTTTGCCGTTTTACGTAAAATGCGACGTAGATAATTTTGCATACACACTTAATATGATATTTATCTAATGCAGATACATAGGTCCAAAGATATATAGCATTTTATGAAAATAGGTATTTGTGGCTTTATATTTATTAGTTATGCTTCTATGTATTGTATATTTTTATGTTAATGAATGTTGCTTATTTTGAACTGAAAGTAGCTCTGTCATTGCAAAAAGGCCTTTAAAAAATCGATTAATAAGGATATTAGCTAAGGTCGAGGACTTATATTAAGAACAAATGTTGCCCCAGTTTTAAAATGTGACATTATTCAACTTCTAAGGTCATTCATTGAAATAAAATGTAATCCTTTCATGCAGTTGAATTCTGGGATAAAAATGTAACTAAACTTAATGAAATGAAAGTTTCAGGAAAAGTGTGTAAAAATAGAAAGGTTGACTAACAAGAAATCTACAAATAGCACACGAATTCCTAGAAGGGTTTATGAAACTTTAACGGGAAAGATTCCACGAAATATTATAATATCCACTCGATAAATTCTTTCAGGATATGTAGACCCAAAATGAGTTATATTGAAAGTTTATAAATATGTATAATTGGAAACAGTTGTACAGAATCACACGTCAGTCATTCTATTCCAAATATGTATTAAGGTGAAAAAATTGTTGTCTCATCGGCAGGATTATGGTTTTAAAGCTTTAAGGAAACGACAATTTCTCTATATGCCATACAGGAAATTATTTCTAATACGATATTATAAAATTATGATGTTCATTTTTTAACATATTCATTTATGATATGACTGGAGCTACAAACTGAATGTAATTATCAATTGAAATATTGATCAGTGATTTTGTTTCGAGTCTAACATATTATTATGCCTTTATGATTAATACAAGCACAGTTAGTTCCAATTTCCTACATTACATCAGAACGTATTTAACTTTGTACATTTAAAAATGGATACGTTTTTGTTTTATCTAGTCATTATCCAAGTTGTGTACTTTTTTGTTTCATTCATAAAAAGGCAAGAATGGTAATCATATGATGATCTAGCTCTCTGGCAACCTTTTACCTCTTTCTTGGACTGCTTTTTATGTCATTCATTCTTATTCTTCCGAGTATCCTTGTGGTACTACTTTTGCGTTGTGTCCAAGTATTATCAAGTATGAATGAAGAATTTAAAAAAGCAAACCAGTATGTGCACTTTCTTGTAATTTACAAAAAAATTTTTTTTCAAAGATAAACGATTGCTGCTCACATATGCATGCTACACACTATTACATTACCTTGTGTATCTTGATTCTTGACGAACTTTGCACCTTCATTTTGTTGTGTAATGTATTCATAATGATGAAAATATGTTTGTTTGATTTGATATCTTTGTTTAAAGGGTAGAATAATTCTTTCATTCTTTTTTTCCTATAAAAATCTCTCATTCATTCATACATAGATTCAACTTAAATTTATGTGCATGACATGAGTATCAATAAAGCAGTAGGACAATATAGAAGTAGTTTGTTCTACTGCTTTCAGTTTCTTGTTTATGATGCAAATTCAAGTAGATACTATTGCTATAATACACGCTAGCATACAAACTTATATATACTCAACATATTTGATTTAAATTAATTCATGCATACCTATACCTTACAATATGTATATTCAAGAGCCGTCTTCGTCTTATTTTTCTTCATTATCAGCATCAGCGCAAATAGTAGTGTTTATAATATCATGATTGTTCTCAATTCAACTCACCATCAGAAAAATATATATGAATGAAATTAAAGAGAGCAAAGCAAGGAGCACACCAGAAAATAAAATGAATGAAAATAAAATTAATTCTTTTTCTTGAAGTTAATTTAAAGAGTTCACAGATATGTGAAGTAAAGTTCCTTTTGACTGTATTACCACTGGTCAAGGGGTCTTTCGTAAAATAGATATGGGAAGGGGAAAGGGGAAAACTGTAAAGGAGTTAGTGAAAAAAATAAGCTTGTGTTTTCATTGGTGGTTGCAAACTACACAACGGTTCGAAATCTAATTCATATGTTTGAAGATTTTTTTTCGCCTGTGTTTTACGAGGAAAGGAATCTCCACACTTTAGAAACACATGTAATTGTGAAAAATAATAGTAGCTTACATTCTTTGTAAATTTTTCGAGGTTGCGCATGTCCACCTTTCTTGTCATCATTATCATCAAAAGGAATATACGAAATGTATTGTACATTAACTGAGCGTTTACCATGATAAGCACCTTGAACCTTTATTTGTACTTGTTAGGTGATGATGATGATGGTGGGTGATAATGATAATAATGTAGTGAATGAGATTGAATTACTGTTAAAAAGGCAGTGCAAGTAAAAATGATAGTAGCATATAGCGGCACCGAACACCCCATAATATATACTCTACTCATCATTATACTACTAGCGATTCCTCTTCCTGAATTTCACTTCATTCACAACGACGAGCTGTGTGTGAAGTTCATTCATAACTTTTTGTGAGTGATCTAATTTCTGAAACATTCATGGTTTACTGCTACAATTTATAAAGCAGTGCATATACTTGATACACACTTTGTTTCGTTTTAATACTTTCGGTATATGTTATGAGTGCATATTTTTTTTATGTGCGATGAGATGAGACCAATACATTTAGGCATCCCTCTGTAGATGGTAAATGCTCTAATATGCCAATTTGTTTACGCGGAATGACGATGCTAGTTTATGAATCTAGCATAAGTTCATCATTACTAACAATGCAAGAAAGGTTCCGGTATCCAGAACACAATCAAATACAATGTACAAACCCACGAACAATTTATTTCTGTGAAACTCAGCAATAGTGAAATCAACAGGTAACATGTAAAACACACAATTAGATGTCTGCTCCTATAAAAATAGGATCTCCGCTCTGCTTTCTCACTGGGTACACCCAGCAGTACAACAATTGCATCATAATCTGTACAACAATAAGAGTAAAAAATATATGTGTACGCATAAAATGCTATATTTGTACCTGTAATGCTCAATTTTACGTGTGATGTATACCATTTACGCAAAAGAAAAGAGGGAATGACCGGCAGAACACATGGACCAATCTACCAAAAAAACTCTTTAGCAATAATTTTAGTTGTATGCATACCTATCGACCTCTTTCGAACCTCATCATTTTCATGAATGAAAACTGAACAACTACTGGCATGCATGCACAAGTAGTCAATAGATGTACACGGGGTGGATTTTTTTTTCAGAATGTCTGCAGTCTCTAAATGAACGCTTGAAGTTCTAGGCATTATGTGAGTTAGTGGCGAACAGAAGCAATATATCAAGCGAGTTGTGTAAACACTTGAGCTTGTACACCTGTGTGACTTGCAAATCACTACTTTTCCCTTCTTCGCTTGTATATTCCTCCTTGGTTTCGTTCACTGAAGTAGTTATCTCTTTTTAACCTGAGCAGACAGGATTCCATCACTTGTCGGGGTTCAATTAAATGCTTACAATGTATCGGAATCACTACTGAATTTACTTAGTGAATGAGTTCATAATGGCTGACAGACATACGTAGTAAAGTAATACATATGTACATCTCTGAGTTTACTGCCAAAATAATTTGATATTGATTAGTTTGCAGAGACATAATATATTCGAATGAAGGGGTCAGCTTTGCAAGAAGAGTTTTGAATAAATTAGAAACTTTTGAGAAAACAATGCAAGAACATTAGATAATTTTAGTTTCTTTTCATAGTGTTTCGTTAATTATAGCCGGACACGTTTTTTACAGCAAATATTTGTTCACAAATCAGAGCTTAAACTCCATTAATTACCAAAGTACAGTATAAATAAGAGAAAATTTACAGGTATCCAGCAAAATCAACGAATATTTAACTAAATGCTGTAAGAATATAATGAAAATTAAAAATGAACAGAGATTTGTTTATTGTGGTAAACATTGTACACGCGAAAATGTTCACATACCACTTATCTCAGGAATGTAAGAGTCGATGATTACCTTGTGTGTAAGATAAACAACCGTTTTCATTCCTGGCCATGGCATATTTTTTTTAAATGAAAGCTTTAATCCTTCCGAAATTTTTTGACAGGTGAGTATGCAAATATTTTGAAAGCATAAGCTGTGTATGACGACCATGTTAGCATAAATACATATAGCATCAAAACTGATTTTCCAAATTGATGCAAGCAAGTAATTGTACATATCAATTGCTAGTTCTAGTACCTATAATCATTTTACATTGCTTTTGAGAAGCAGAACCAGACACAGACAGGTAGAGATGTAAAACTTGTATTTAGAATGATGGATCGGATCAGGTAGGTAAAGTTGCTTCGTCGGTTGTAATTCGGAAGGTAAAAAGTGGTTATAATAAAAGATATGGAAAATAAAACAATTTGATGTTGTAACTACTCACTATGTTATCTCTGCTAAATTCAAATCATAAAGAACAACCAAATTTATTGATTGAAAGGAAAAGGTGAATTCTTGTGAAAACAATATTTTTTCTCCTTTGACAGACTCAACAGAAATTCCACTGAGAGTATTGCCATTTAATTATTTTAAAGACCCCCTCTGTGTGACTAGCGCGCAGTCTTCATTCTCATGATTTCATCAACAGAAGCGAAAAAAACAACAATAACAAGATACACAGTGCCTGACGTTCTTTGAATGATAAACAGGAAAATATATGTATAAAGGAACAAAATGCCTTTTAAAAACTCTTCTTATACCCATTACCATTTTTACCAGACCTCATTATCATCAGAAGCGGCTGCAAAAAGAAAGGCTCACAGAAAAATCTTCCGTCTAAAGCTGCTCCTGCCTACATTACCCTTATGTTTGTTTATAGATTTGTCCCTCCTACATGCTAATGGAGATTTTAAGACTGTCGTTTGGGAAAATGATGCAAGGTTGAAGGTATACCAGGGTTTAAAATTTGGAAAGACAATTGGAATCGCTTGAAGGTACACGAGTTGGTATTTGGTATATAGTTGGTATATAGCTAAAAGGTGAATATTGTATCTATATGAATATTTTATGCCTTGCCCCGAACTCATTCAGCAATAAATTTGTTGTTATATGTTTGTAATTTTTTGACTTGTAAATCGCAAATATTCGACGAATTATTACACACTATTTGTACAGTTTCAGTTAACCCTTTCTTTACAAATTGCATACCCTTTATCACTACCTGCCAAAAATCCCATCTAAAACCTTGTACAAGTCTGTATTCCACCTAATTTTATAAACTCACAAATCTCAAATGACAAAAAATTACAAAAATAAAAATTTCTTGTTTTAATATAAATTCAATTACGATGCCCATAATTGAAAGCTAATTTGAAACATTACTGACTTTGGTTTAGAAGCTCAAAATTTATGTACAAATAAAATTAAAATATATTTTAATTTTATGCAAGAAATCCAGCAAAGAGTTGTACGGTAAAATGATTAGGACATTTTGGGACGGGTTACTCCCAAAAAATATTTTGGCCTGATACAAATACTACAGTTCCCCCAGTCATAATATCGAAATAAGACAATTAGTTTAGTTTACTACAGCAGCACAACACTGCAAACTTCAACCAAAGAAGAGACGCTTCGCTTATATACCAGCGACAGCATTGTACCGTCTAGTAAATAGTACATGTTGATTACTAATTGCTTGCGTTGATGCCTACAGAGTATTATAGATGTTGTGAATGAAATGAAAGCAACAAGTGTCACAGGGTCTCCCATGAAATTGTATAGTGCGGGAGTTTTTCGGTAAACTTTCTTTCTTTCTTTTTTTACTATTTTTCCCCCTATGCACCCACCCATCCGGTCTTTTTTGCGTGATGACAAATATCAGGGATTATATGTAGCTCTGTGGGTTTGGTTTAGTAAACCAGGTTTGAGTTATTACAGTAAAAGATAAAAATGCTCAAACTGTACATAATACTACACTTTTAACATGATTATCTTGACTGGTGTAATAAATATGATGTGAATAATGTACAAATATAGTCAGGTTATAGCACATTTGCTTGATGTTGATGATATCATCACAAAACTATTTGCCAGCCATGCAATATTATCATATCCATGAGAATCACATTAATACGTGTGTGATTTTAGTTGGCAAAAACGCACGTAACATGCAATAAAAGCAAGTCACCAAAACTTGTAAAAAAGGCTAGGTTGTCTTGTCTTGTTAGTTTTCACACGCAGCTAAAAACAATCATGACAACATGACAAAGAAATTCAATACATTCATCTCCTCACTCCTAAACCATCTCATCTCTGTCGCTTGAGAATAATTCTTCAAGGCAAACCATTATTTTTCATCATCATCTTTAGCACAGTCTATTTACACTGCAGTATGTGGGAAAAGTACCCCCAAGAAGAAATAAAACTACAAAAAGAATTTAGTTGAGTAGTCAAGCAGGCTGGCAACACCTTCATGATATACTTATTTTTATCTTAAATGTGTACACTTTTCAATCTCCATTCATTCGATATTTTTTCCATTCATTGTTCATGCATAATCAACTACAACAAGTAACAATGATAATTCTCGGTCCAAAGTAAACTCAAATCAAGTTAGTTTTAACAAATTAGAAAATCTTTTGTTACAGTTTGCCTTGAATCTGTCCAGCAAGCTGAAAATCAAGTTTCAGTATTATTTTTTCATTATGCATTGCTGAAAAGACTTCCTTGATACTAATTTCACCCTCCTCCCTGAACATTACATTTCTATATTTAGCTATGCTTTCATGTTCCTTCCCTTAAATTCAATACTTTCGTTTAATTGGTTCAACTTAAACTTGTGACTTGGGTATTATTGATAATACAATTAGTTTTCTTGGGAGTATATATTTCATTGCTTATTTTACGACGCTACTGAAGGATAATAATAAAACTGCAGACATTTTAACAACCACGATGATAAGTCAATTAAAATTAATATAATGTTCCGTGGTGAGACTAAGAATAAAAATATCTAAATTTAAAAAAATTCATATTATATTACTCTTAAGTATCTTTTCTAGCGGTAAACGTTGGTAGATTTATGGACGCCTCTCTATTCATTTCACGGTATTTCGATTTCGAGTTCGGCCCTCTAGTTACCTGACTCCTAAACCAGACAAGTGCATGTGAAAAAGCTTTCGTACTAAATTACACAATGCGCGTATATGTACTTGTGTGCTCATTGACTAGTTACCAGACGCATTTCATTTTTTTACGCTATAACTACAACTATGATCGCCGCTGGTTCTTACATCCAAACCAAACCTTTTCCCATAAACTCACCAGTCGCTAATCCCTGCAGTTTTTATGGGGAATCCATGTTATATGTCTAAGTGAGCCATACAGTCAACAAAGCTATTAATTTTGTTAAAAGGACACGAATAAAATAATGGGAGTCGGAAAAACAGATCATCGCATCGGCGGACTGAAATAATATTATGCTAAAGTGACTATCAATGAGATGATGGATTTTAGTAACCAACCAAGTAAAATACATAATTTATGAGTGTATCATCAATATTTATATGTAATGTATTTATTGTTTCTTTTCAATATATTTTTTTTGTGTCTACATGAAAGGCGAGAATGAAACCAAGAACAAGACAGTCAGCAGAGCCAGCAACTTCACCATCATCATCGCTATTTAGCCAAAAACTATTGCTACCTCAAAAAATATGTTCTCTTCTGCACAATAACCAACAAGTCACGGCCACCATGAAATTTATTTTACAATTCACCAGACAGTATTTTTTTATCATCATATATAATATAGCTTGCAATTTGCTCCTTTGCACACAGTATGTTGAGTGAATGCAGTATGCTTTCTATTAAAAAATACCATTTTTTTTACTGTGGTCTCCTCTTTTCGCAATAGCAGGTATGCTTCAATAAGTTAGGAAGAAGGTTAGATCATATTATTCTTATATTTTTTTTACTAATATGGTTGAGGATGATATTGTAAAGCTACAGGCACCGCAAAAACGAGTGACGTCTCTAATACAAAGGAGATAGGAATATCATTATTGTAAAAGCTCATTCAGCAATATTATAACTAAAACATAGTTATGCATACCAATACCACCACCGACCGATCACCGATGCATGCTTTCTCAAAAGTAACAACTTAAAAACTGAACATTCTAACTGCCAACTGCACCCTACTACCATCCATGCAAGTTTTTTAAGGCTTAATATATATTTCAATTTTTATGACACCAGTATTGTTCTTCAAGCATGTCTTTAGATGATTTCGTAGTTAATCCGGGTTTCTCATTTAACAATACTCCGCAATATGTCCATGTACAGTCAGACGAATATTTTGAAGTGTTGAATGTCGAATTCTCAAATTTAGCAATCGGAAGGGAAGATTTCAAAAGTGCAATAAAAAAACTCATTTCAGTCAGTTGCAATCTCATCAGTATTTATCGTTGGGTAGGTTGAGCTTGCATAATTGAAATGGATGGAAATTTTCTGCATGCTTAATAAAATGTGTTGTTATTCGCTGAGCAAAAATAGAAACTGAATATGCATATATAATTACATGAAGAGAGGAGAAAAAACGAATATATGACATTACATTGCAAATTGCATTGCGACAAATGAGTGATTATTTAAAGGAAGAAAAATCACCAATAAAATTCATTTTCTGTCTTGTTTGATGAGGACATTTGGAATTTATTGTAATTGTAATATTTTCTACAAAAATATATTTTTAAGTTGTATGAGAGGATAAAATAAAAGACGAATACATTTTGCCTGCTGTAATCCTCATATATATAGCATGTATATATGTATGTATATTGCAAAACTTTGGATAAAGGCATGATACAGAATAACTTTGAATTTTGGATAAAATAAACGAGGGCAAACTTGTGAAGAGAAAAATATATAATGAGAGTAAATTGTGCACTTTGTACCAAAAGAAGCATCAAGCAACAGATGTTCTCACAGAGTTTAGCAATAGCGTCTAAAAACCTGAGAAAGAACTTTTTCCCGGAAGTCCATATATTATATACTTAAATGAGTGAACGAATGGGAACATAATCTCTATCAGTCAATCTTTATGAAGGGATTTGTCTAATTTATCGGTAAAAGTGTTCACGTCAGAGAGTGATCGTTTTTTGGTCTCCTTCTCTCTTTCGCCTCTCTCCTCTCCGTATACCTTTTGGACTAGACGTGTTTTCTGCCGTAGGTATACTGAGACAAGTTTGAAATAAATTTTTTCTTGAAAGTTCATTGAGACAAAACTGCATTCCTTCTCCCGATCAGAAAAATGAGTCTAAAAGAAGGTGAAGAAAAAATGAATCCCTTCTCAATGAATGAAAATGAATTTTTATCTCAATTAAAAGCTACAATGAATGGGGTAGGTACGTTTTGCATGATTTCTAGCTAGCCATTTTACACAACACACAACTCTCTTGCAAAAATTCTAGCTAGAGAAGGAAAACAACTGACCCGAACCCGTTTTCGAGAAAAAATTCGACCACACATGCATAACGACAAGTTATTCCATTGCTTCTCTGATGATAATGGTACTCACAAAATTCAAGATAAAATTTGTCAAAGAATGAAAGGGTAAAGAAGAATAAAAAAATTATTACATTGAATTTATAAAGGAAGTGTTGAATTGTATGCAAATGAGACTGTCAAAAAGATTTTTAGAAGAATCAATGAAATGATCGTTAAAAGGGTTAAATGAACGGATTCTCAATGAGTACTTTGAATATTTTCTTACGTAATCAGAATTGATTCTTGTGGGACCAAATTGACTAGTATATTGGGAATGATCTTTTTTATGCTTTTAACATGATGAGCTGGAAAGGGGAATGGTGAAGTCTCCTAAAGCAG
Organism: Entomobrya nicoleti; assembly: GCA_034695465.1. Taxonomy (NCBI): domain Eukaryota; kingdom Metazoa; phylum Arthropoda; class Collembola; order Entomobryomorpha; family Entomobryidae; genus Entomobrya; species Entomobrya nicoleti. The sequence goes on from JAQFZG010000632.1 coordinate 15,077, forward strand.
AGCTACTGACTAATATTATGAATATTATGATGATGAAAAGAGCCCAATAAGTGTCACGTCAAGAGGAAGTACCATTTATCCCCATCATCCAAATATTACTGAAATATCTCATACTTATAAGAAGTTTCTCCAGATGTCAAAAGAATTCCCTTGTCGTATAGACTAAGGACACTTTATTTCAATTTTCCAGTAAACTGTTTTTATGCTACTGGTCACAAAGAATGAAAATGTGGGAAACATTTTCCCTTTCAGTAAATGTAACGTTAACGTATTGAAACTGGCAGAATTCTTTTTAACTTGTAAGTTGTAACTGCACTAAATCAATAAATATTTTTATAAATATTATACTTTGCTTCATCTTTGTGCAACTATTCGTTTGACACAAAGTACAAACCTTAATGATCCCACAAGAATCCGAAATTATCGTGTTGGCCTGAATTGTATATTTTATTTCATGCAAACCAGTAAAATTCAAAATTTAAATCATGCAAAAATTATTATGGCAGTATCTCGTATTTTGTTCGATTTACTTTCTATTTTCTATTAGCGTTTTTTCCAAACTTTAATGATCACACAATCAAAATTAATAAATTTCATTCGCAGATTTTAAGCTTTGTTAATCAAAATGTACTTTTGCAATTAAAAATTGTTGAAAGCTTGGACTGTTATCTTTTTCTATGAATTTTCTCCTAAATAAGTGAGGCTGCCCAAAAATTCCAAAATGCAATTATTCATGGATATCCATTCTACAGTGCAAAATGATTATACAAAGTTGACTGTGTGTAAATAATATCTCTGAATTCCTTATATTTCCGACCTTATAGCTCAAGTATTCTTGTAACAAACTATAAGACTTCATATCTTTATCTAAGTGCCATCATGTGAGGAGACTAGAAACTGAAATGAAATTTATCTTGTCATCCACTTTTTCTCGTTCTCCTCACTAGAACGCAGTTGAATCTTCACCAAGCTTAAAATCAACCTGGCTCAGCCACAGCCACGTCAGACCATCAAAAGGACCAAAAAGTAGCATGTATGCAGTATGCATATTCAAATACACAGGATATCATCATTCCATTTAGTTTATAAGAAAGCAAATTAGACTATAAGTTCACGGAACTGAGTGAACAGAGAACTATTTTACGGAGTGGATATGGATATTGTCATGCATTAACAGCCTGCTTTACCAATAAAACATTTTTAATTTAATATCTCGTCAAACGAATCTACCTCTACGAATTATGATGAATGAAAAGATGTCAAATATGCCTTTTTTTCTTTAAATAATTTATCTTAATCCTTTTCTTTCACTTGGAATCAGAAAGTCATCATCAGATACACCCACATAGCAAGTATTAGTACTATTAAAAGTCACCATGAAGTTTGGTCAATTAGTGTTTAAATTGAATGTGTGCATCTTAAAATCTTATCAATCGGAAGGAGTACATTAAGGGAATTCAAAATCCATTCATATAAAGCTGTCTAATGAATATATGTAGATGAATATAAGGTATATCATATTGGTATAGGTATGCTTTGAGGTCTCTTATAATATTTTTATATGGAGTACAGATGAGTGAGCTGGCTGTTCCGCAGACTTACACGTAGAACTATGATCACTAATATACTGTGTTATACATATGCATATCTCTCAAGTGTATATAGTGGAATGACTGATTGTGTGTAAGTATCATTTTCTGTGTATGGCTACATGTACTTGGCTCCTCCGGCGTGTCAAAAAGTCAAATTAATATATTGTGTTTGGAAATAACTCGAAGGTTTTACGACAAAAATTAGCAGTCATTAATTAGTTGTGTAATTTGCAATTAGCTACGTTGTCGGTGAATAGTTTTAAGGGTTACCTTTCTATCAGTAATCGACTAAACTCTTGATTTGTTCCGTTGACAGTTGTCAGTGGTACAAATCAAACCAGCAGCAGTAGAGGTAGGAAGGAATCTGTTGTAGGGCTTGTCTTCTGTCAATATTCAGCTGACATCGTCATCAACAGCAATCCACAATCAGGAGGATTTGTTATTTTTTGTGAAATCAAAAAAATTACCTGCGTCGCGTCGGTGTTAGTTTTTAAATAGGGAAGTAGTAAGTTAATTGATTCAAGTCAAGATGAATATTTTCCGCTTAGCCGGGGACATGTCCCATCTTCTAGCTATTATTATTTTATTGGTCAAAATTTGGAAGACGAGGAGTTGTGCCGGTACGTTGATTTTGATTATTTATTATCATTAATAGTTTAGTTTAAACGGAGTATAGGGTACAATCATAATCTATTTAAAACATGTGGTGTATTGTTCCTTTTTGACAGGCATTAGTGGAAGATCTCAGTTACTGTTTGCCCTCACGTACACGGCAAGATATTTGGATCTGGTCACCAACTTTGTCAGCCTTTACAACACGGTTATGAAAGTCTTCTTCATAGCTACCAGTTACGCCACAATATATTTGATGTACATCAAATTCAAGGCTACGTATGACTCCAATCATGATGTCTTCAGGTAAGTTTCACGATTGAATGATTTTTCCCCGACATACGGAGAGTACTTGTTTTAATGTGTACCTAATTACATCTGTTTCCATTTTCAGAGTGGAATTCCTTCTTATTCCTGTGACAATCCTGGCCCTAGTTCTCAATCACGAATTTTCATTCATGGAGGTGAGTTGGATGAGTTATTCAGTTAATTTTGTGTTGTTTAGCGAATATATTGTAAACAACATTTTATACATGAATTTTTAGATTATGTGGACATTCAGTATCTATCTGGAAGCTGTGGCTATCCTTCCCCAGCTGTTCATGGTGTCTAAAACCGGCGAAGCGGAATCGATTACCAGTCATTACTTATTCGCTCTGGGGTCTTACCGGGGTACTTAATACGATGTTACTGTTATTTTAATGCAGCAAGTTATGCCGGCTGTTTAAACATTTTTTTTTCAATTTCAATCAATAACCACGTATCTACTAATTGTCTTTCAGCATTGTACATTTTCAACTGGATCTGGCGCTACTACACCGAGGAATACTATGACTTGATAGCTATTATTGCAGGAGTTGTACAAACTATCTTGTACTGTGATTTCTTTTATTTGTACTTCACTAAAGGTATGATTTTCGAATTATATATTGTCTCAATGCTATGCTTATTTGAAATTGTGAAATGTGACATCAATCAATAATCAATTCTAATTCATTCATTAATTTTTTTTGTTTTACAGTTCTTAAAGGAAAGAAGTTGCAGTTGCCAGCTTAAATTATGCAAACTTAGAGTAGCACCTTACCGTAAAATTATTTCTAGTTCTTCTTGATTTCTGCAATGCGTAATGTATTAAGCCAAGATACATTCATGAAATTATTCATATACTAATTTAACTTAATGAATTTACGTGCATAGATCAATCATGATTAAATTGATACTTACCAATTACATCCAGACTTGATGAGGGGTATCCAGATTTAGAGTCTTTAACTGGAAAAAGTGTTTAAGCTGTGGTGTAAATAAAAGTTCATGTTTTGTATAAAGTAAATTGTTCTAAAGTTTGAAAATCGTTAAATGTGCGATATTGTGACAAATCTTGATAAGCCTGTAACAAATGTATGTATCATCTTAATTTATCGACTATGTATTTTTTTGAATGGAAATATTATATTGTAATTAGTTATAATTAGCAATATCATATGTGCATGATTGAATTTCGAGCTGTTCAATATGGTGGCTATATTACTGACTTTTACTTGAAGCTTTTTAATGGCTACATAATTGAATTTTTTAGAGATGTTTTCTAACTTTCACTGTGAAACGCTTGCAGCAGATCAGATTGTCACTGGCAAAAAAAATCAACGCGTACATGCATCTTAATCTGTATTAGTCTAACTTAATTTAAATACATTTATAGTTTAAAGAATGTGTGCGCGCAAATGTACTAGTTTTGTTTTAGGGGTGTCATCATGTGTTACTACTATTATTTAAAATATGTTATGTTGTGAATAAGCCAAAGAGTGTATGAAATTGAAACACACGTCGAGGCACAACACAAGAAGAGGAAAATTCAAGAGTACTGAATAAATACAGAAGGGGAAACTTTTACATTTGTACTTTATATGTCAAATAAGTGTAGTTAGCAAGCGTTGTTAATTAAAGAAAAACATGAAATATGATTATAATTACATGAAAATATATTGTTTAGATAGATCGTCCGGAAAACATTTACTAAAAATTATTAAATCGATACTTGCTCACCCCTCACATATTAGTTATCTGACTACAAGCTCTATTCTTGCACAAAAATCTTGCTAATTCATGTGATCACACATTGATAAAACTATGATGACGCATTATCATATCATCGCAATATTTACTGGCCATTTTTGGAAACATTAATCATCAACTTACGAAAAAGGTTCATCAACCTTTTAAATCTGCGAGAAATCCAAGTAAAAACTAAAATCCTGTTGATTAAATCAAATAATAAGGAATTCTTTGTATTTTGCAGCAATCTCCGAAATATGTCCCCCACAACATAAATCTCATTTTTTCACTTTAATCTATCTATGCTGACCTATCATCAATACAAATCTCATACATAATCATCATGCTTATCACACCACTATATAATTTCGTCACATCACAAATTCATTTCATTAAGAAGTGCTGAGCTACCTTCTTACTCAGCAGCAGACAATATTTATTCCCAGACTGTCTATTTTAGGATTAATATTTTTTTGGTAGTTCACACTCACTCCCTCACACGTATAAAAATTTCCCCAAATTAAAAATAACAACTCAGCAATTTCACACTCATACGCATGCATAAATATGTAGTTAACCTCTTAGCTCCAAGTAAAAGTATTGGAATGGCAAGACATTTCACTCAACATAACATCCAATTCAACTTATCATCTCAAGTGAACATACATAACATAAAAAACTAACTGACTGCTTTCTGTTGGTTTGGTGCTTTACTTTTTCTTGCCATTTGAAGAGCAATTCGCGAAAAATCTTATCACAAGCAAAGGACCAGAGAGAATATATAGGAAAACCCGGCCCGTCTCTCTTTTCTCAGTTGGGCTTTGTTCACTCCATGTGGTACATCTCCTGAGAAGCGAAGCTCTCAAACAACAACTTTTTCATACAGTGAGTTGAGTTTAACGTATGAAAACAACATGTTAGTCTGCAAGGTTCCATCTCATCAGATCATCAGTGTAGTTCGTCTCTCTCAACTCTTTTAACATTTTGACATATGAATGCAGCTGCAGCCAAACAGCCAAGTGACAAAAAAAATTAATCAAACATCATCACAAATTATTGAACGACGGAGTCTGGTAAGATGATAAAATAATGAAACTTCATTCATTCTCTAGATTTTGTGTACTTTACGTGTATCCTGTTTCATTATTCTCTTGATCAAGAAGGAAGGAAGTGGGCTCTTGCAAAAATATTATAAACTTTTACCCACAAAGTTGTTAACATGTTACGCATATTTCAACAAAACATGTATTGTCCATAATTTATGGTCTAAATTTACAAAACGCGACAACTGGATATCAATATTATTATCATGATCATCATCGTCGTCACATAGACATACATAATAATCTCACGTTTTAATAAAGTTGTCTTCTGCAAAGTGTCATCAAATTAAACACTGTTGTTGGTGCTGTGGTGCCTCAACTCAGTAATATACTGATTCATTAGACTCTTCATAAGGAAACTATCCACTATTTGTCTTGTACATAAAAATTAGCCACGCAGTATAAGGACATCATATCACCGCCAACCATGTATCCCTTGAGCGATGTCATTTGTTGACCACCAAAAAAATGACTTTTTTTTCTTCATGGGGAGCCCATAATTTGCAGTCTTGCTAACTGTTGTATACACAACTGTGTAGCTCCAGTGCAGAAGTACCAATTATATAGTTACCTATACGAGACTCAAATTAAACGAACAAACTATAGTGTCATTAGATCTTTATTAGTTATAAGTAATGCATTGTAATTTTAATCGGCATCAACAAAATAAGAAAAAATAAGCTTAGGATACCCAGGGAGAAGTCTTGCCAATGTCTATATTAACCTGCAGGGTACATGCGAAAAAAATCATATTGTGAGTACAGCGTACACACTGCAAAACGTGTGCACATTCATGACCAATTGTAGTATCATCGAAACTAAAAGAATTTGTGCTCAAGAGACGGGAGATAATATATGATAGACATTTATGGCATAATGAGCTACTAGAATCCTTCTTGTTGAAGACCTCACCAAGACTATGACGATTTTCTTCGTGCCATCTGTCAAGTTCATTTTTTTTTAGCTTGCAGCGTTTCATGATGATGGCAATGCAACAGTAAACTGTCCGCTCGCTTCATGACTGAAAACTGGCATCGATAAAGCAACAAACAAAATCTTGAAGCGTAGTGCTTGCGCTACGCTTGAGCTTGGAAATTGTAAATATAATATGCACGTACGTGACATTGACTTTGAGATTTTGGACATACAAGATACAACTCAGAGTGATCAATCAACTACTTAAAATTACATGATAAGTACATTGTATTTCTTTATTAATTATTTAAAAAATTGAAAAATCATGCTATTATATCAGCATCCCGGAGTGGAGGCGCAGGCGTAAAGTGAACTATAGTGGAAGTGATGGGAAGCATAAACCGAGGACACATTTTGAAAAACAAAAAAACAGTAAGCTTTTACGTAGCTGTGACGTGCATTAGTGTTTCTCAAAAATATTATAAAGTTTCAGTGAAAAAAATGTAAGACTTTGTTACCTTCGAACTGAGGGCGACTTGAGACACTGGAGTCACTTTATGTGAAAAATAAAACAGAATTTAAAAAAATACTTATAAATTAACTGTAATACTAATAGCGTCAATAATATGAATAAGTGTACTAAAACAGTTACATTAATTTTCCTAAAAGTGAAAAGTAAATTTAAAGAAGAAAAAGTGATAAGTAAAATCCCCACTGCCAAATGATGAGGCTACAAACTCTTGGACCATAATTCTAAATGCAAAAATATATCGCTCTTTTATATCCATTCATGTGTAAAAATAGGAATAAACGATAAAACCTTGACCATGTCCCGTAACAATTTACTCACCGTCATCACAACAATCCTTCTGTTAGCCACGGCGTTCCCTGTTTGGTGTTCCATTACCGCTGGATCCTCAACAGAGGAATTGGTACACTCTTCATCTTCGTCCGTGCTAGCTGCTCCTTCCCAAACTCAATCCGCATCGAATGGGAGACATGTTACTAACCAAAATTTTCATGGCAAAACACCCTCCTCAGAATCATCTCAGATTGAAGATGATGAAGAGTCACAAGTCGAAAATTCATCTGAGTATACTCTTCCCCGTAACAATAATGACCCTCACAAGGTCTCATATAGGTCGGATGATGATACAAACTCGGATAGTTTGAGAAGTCATGGAACTTTTTCTGACTCTTACGGTAGCGATTCCGACGACGATTCACCTGGGACTCATAACGCTGATAATGGGCAACAGAGCCATTTAAAAACCAATGTTGAAACTCGAGCATCAGCAGGAACCTGGTCTACATCGTCCTCAATTCTTCATAGAAATAATGGTCAGCTTTATAACAACCATCATCATCATTCCTCATCATCACCAACTCCCTTCTATAATGTCGTGAACGATGGGGTGGATTTTGATGAAATTCCGTCTGGAATGGTCTGGCCTCTTGATTTACAACTGTCGAATGTCACCCCGGAGTGCGTGAAAGATAAAGTAAGTGACATTATATTGATAATTTTATATTATGCTTACGAGTAGTGTTAGTATTTTATTTTCTATAGATAGACATCTATTCATTCATGTCAGTCATGTATATGCGGTCAGCACTCAGCACACTGACATTTTCCAAAACGTTTTAGGTAGAAATATTATGATGACAAATATGATATTTGTGTGGTTTTATTTCGACATCATTTCATTAATAACTTTCGAGTTCAGATTAATAATAAAAGTATGAAATTTTCCAAGAAAACGAAACTGGAAATTGTGCAAGGTTTTGTTATCAACTTTAGCATCTTCAAGGAAAAATATTTTGATGACGATAACGATATTATTAATCTCAATTAATTAATAGCCACGCAATTGAAAAAACGCTATAGTCTACACAACGAAGATGTTTGTGAAATAGCTGAGTAAGCTGATTGTGAGTATTATACCTAATTTCACAGAATCATGTTTTTATGCTTATCTCAAGATAAAACTGCGAGATAGTACTTTATTAGGGTAGGGTATAGTTACGAAACCTGCAATCAATAGAACCAAAGTTGAAATTAATTTAATTATTAGTCCATAGAAATTCTTTGATTGTGGTGTGTGGGATTTGGTTTAACCAATCACGGTAAGTAATAAAGCAACGTTTTAGTACTAGCTACAGCAGGAATATAACAAGATGATTTCTTTCATTTCCACGAAATAATGGTACGTTTCGTAGCAGAAAATGTACTTAAGGCAAGTGACTTTGTCACAATATCAATACCCATCATCCCACTATCCTACCATTTGTTATAATCAATGATTGTGTTAATTAATACGAACATCAGTCAATACATTCAATATCGAGTTTTAGCAGGCCTCCATTCAATAAAATGTAATGCCAATATATCATGAAAGGTGCGGTGTCCTTGATCTTTATGAATAGAATGAAAAATCAAACATTCTAACAGTTTTTACGAAACACATACGAATTCTATAAAGGTAAAAAAATAGTATTACATAGTGAGAAATATAGTATTTCCATGTTCCACTGAATAATTTTCGCAATTCTACAGATTATGCAACAAATGAGGAGAAATCCAGCAACTCTTTGCGTTGTGTATTTCCTTTATGATACAAACACGTGTATTAAATACCCGAGTATAGCCGTTCTAAATCTACAATGACTAATGAGTAAATGTCATATAACTTAGCATAAGCCACTTTCTTTCAAGGGTATGTCTCCACAGCGTAACGGTTTTGCTGAGTTTACTTGGGATTTGCGGTAGTGGTACATGGTTTAACCATATTGAAAGCTTGTTATATGAAAGAGGAAATATTCCTCTTTAGTTTTCTGAGACTTGCATCAGTTACCCCAATCTTTCATACTCCCACGTTGCGGAGTCCGGAAATATAGAGCAACTCGGTTTTAAGAACGATTTATGTTACGAATTACTACACTTGACAGCACGGTCATATGATAAAACAAATGACAAATGAATCAGACCGAATGTCATTATGCATAAATGTTTTATTTGGTTTGTAATTATCGCTACAGGAGTCATCAACTTCAGGAGAACGGCTTACCGACAACGAAACATTGAACTTGAACATCAACCCAAAGTGCACCGATAACCATAAGCAGTCCGCAAACGACTCCATTATAACTCTCGGCTTCTTATCGCCATACAACCAGAATCAATTTTCGTGAGTAATTCTACTTAACGCTTGTTCCCGTAAATATTTAATTGCTATTTTGCAAATGCAACTGAAATGTGTCATTGGTGCTGAATTCTAGTTTGGGGGCCATGAGACTTGCTGTTGAAAGAGTGAACAACAATCCAGATATTCTACCAGGAAGGACGTTACGATACATTGCAGCAGATATTGGGAGGTAAAACTTTTCATTATAAAGTTTGGTGCTCATGAAAATATGCCTGACGTTTTATGTTCTAGCCTTGAAAATTTCGACAAGTTGTTCAAGTGTTCAATTTTTTTTCTATTCGCCACAAATGCTATTTCAAGACCAAATTCATTTCAAATGAATCCGGTTGCATAATTGAAGGGTGCTTGCATCAATATTATCTTAAACGGTCAAATAATTCATCTTCGGTGATTTATCTCTAAATGCAAGCACGTGCATAAATACCACTAAATTTTTCGCTTAAATTCCCACAAACAAATCTTTATGCAAAAAAACATTTAATAATCACCTAAATAATACATCATTTTTATCTTTAGTTCGGATTTGCTACTTACCTCTCGACCTATAAAAATCATGACGGAAATGAGGGATCGAGGCACGATTGGATTCATTGGTGGTCCTGAAGATGAATGCGTTTCTGAAGCTCTTGTGGCAGCTGCATGGAATATACCCATGATTTCATACGTAAGTTTTCCTCTTATCTATAAAAAACTAAACTAAAGCTTTAAAGTTACAAGTTGTGTTGAATGCCTAATAAGCATTGCTTATGCTTTTGAGAAGTGATAGCCATAACTGAAAGTAGTTAAATTAATTCTCTTCTTTCACATCTGAGAGGGTGAAATATAATCCGATTTTGTGGTTCGTGTACCACCTGCCATCAATTATGATAATGTTTATGTAATAAGAGCATCACATGTGATGCAATGAGCATGATCTCACGTATTTTTAGAAAACCATTCAGAGTATCACCGTAGTAGTCATATAGTCTCGCATTGCCCCTCAAATTGGAATCTGTGATGTTTGTTTTCATTAATTCATAAAACTATATTACCTCTAATGTTCAATTTCAATCAAAAATGCATAAAATGCACTGGAGCTCAATAACGGTTTTAATTACCAGGATAGCGATTGTCTATAGTTGATGGATTTTACCAAGGTCAGATTAACAAATCGTATTGTTGTCAAACATTCGAACACGGTAAATGGTGAGGGTGTCCTTGTGATTTATTTTACAGTTGGCTAGTGATTAGTGATTACAAAGAACACGTTTTTTTCAGGCATGTATTTCTTTCAAGCGTAAAGCTCTGAAACCTCCAGGGACTTTCATTTCATCTATATTTCATCATTTATCAATAATTTCAACTTTCAATGTGAACAGCTTTTGATTTGCTTTGATTATGTGGATTGCTGCGAATTTGCAAAATGCAATATTTTGTGATTGTATTTTATGAGAACTGTCACTGAGCCTAATATTCTAGTTTTTAGAAATATGCCTGCCTACTGGAAACCCGATTCTTGGTATAACCATCGTGTAACCCTTTTACATACTGATTTTTATTCAATACGATTTTCTTTCTCAGGAAAAACATGGTTAAACTTACATCCAGGTTTTCTCCTCGTGATAAAACCAATGTTTTTGTACATCGCAGTTTTTACGAATTTCAAATAATGTATGGAAAACGGAAAAATACCACATTCTTCAAAATTGAGGTCTCTTCTCTGTCAATTTTTATCACCCTTTCACCCACGCTCTTTACATCCTATCTACAGCCGATAGGTATATGTGTGTGTTGAGTGTTCGCCTCTCATGCATGCTTAATTCAAATTAACTTGCTTCACTACGCACCACACATTGTTAGTTAACTCGTTCGTATTTTTAAGTTCAAATTCCGTTTCATCTTTCTTTAGAAACGCGTACCACATACATACATTTACATCTGCTGACTTTGTGTCGCATTTTTTGGAGAATTTCATGATTCAATGACCTTTCACCGTTTTTTATTTAAATATAACGGAAAAAGTTGAATGGGTGGTTATTTATGTTCAACGGCGAACTGCTCGATATTATGCATGCCTGACAGTACACACACAAAATGACAATAATAGCGAGCTTAGGCATATTCACATGTAGAATATGTTAAAATAAAAGTACAGCAAATTATATTACATAATGCATTCTGTCATGGGTAGATAGGAGAAAACAGTTTAATTATAAATTAACATGTTACATGTATAATGTGATAAAAATTAAATTTGCTTTTCTTGTAAACCGTAAAGCCCTTCAGGATTCACTTGTCAGTCTAATGAACTCTGTAAAAGATGGCATGATTCTGCAACATATATACAACACGATGCAGCATAACATAACATGCTAGCATCTCGGGACTTTAAAAGGATTAGTCTCTAGTTCCTTTTTTTCGGTCAACTGGAAAGTTTATAATATCCGTATGTTTGTCTAGAACTTTTATCTATTATAGAGATTGTGGATAGGCAGTAAACAGAAAACATGTATGGCTGAGCGCTTCCTTGCATAATAGGTTTAAATATTATTAAGAAAAGTAGACCAAATCAGTGGCAGTGCCGTTTCTCTGCCTGCGAGCCTGCGCCACCACCACAATAACTTTTACCAACATTGGCAAAGCATTAAGAAAACTTACTTAAATAGTCAGGGTGTAGAGGAAATTCTATGCTGACCAACTCATATTATGCAGATGATTTTCAGTTTCTTTTGTTTTCTGCTTTCCTTACAACAAAACCTTGCAAGTTAAACATTTAATGGCGTACCGCATAATAATATTAGCATGGGATTCACTCTTGATTCGTCCATAACATTCTTGGAATTTCTCTTCTGTGTTTCCTTTACATTATTTGATAATTGACCGAAATTGTGTTAATAAACCATAAACATCTCTGTTCTAAATTCACTGTCATTCACTAGGGATCCATTTGAGAATTATGTAAGCCTGACCCATTACTATATTAGCTCATATCAAAATCCTCCTCAAGAGAACTAAAAATCATCATGAATTGGCTCTGGAGGAAAGCCAATGGCGTATTGTTTATCAGACTTTTTCTTCTAAACAACTTCCTGTTATGAATTCCATTTTCAATGCTATTTTTTGTTTTCATTTATCGTCCTTCACAAAGAACGCAACGGTATTATTCCACTGGCGTAAAAATAGAAATAAAACAATTCAATGCATATATACATAAAATATGTGAAGCCATTTTCAAATCATATTCCCAATTTTACCATTTCCGTCTTGTTATAATTTTATCACTCCTTGTATTTTTTTGTTTATATTTTGCCTTGTTTATCCATTTTTAAAAGTTGTTCTCTAGAAAAGCGGATTGCTTACCACTTTCTTAATTCAACATATTCTTGGTTTATGGACTTTGGTGTATTTAATTAAATGCATTCCATAGAAGAATAGAGACTGCAGAATTTACTGCGTTTTCCCCGTACGAAACTCGGTTAAATATTTCTCTCGTGGTTTTCCCTACGCATATGCATTCCGTATCGCCATACGTGGTTCTTGTTCTAAAGTTTGTTTTGGTAACAAATAGTGTAAAGATGATGCTTGATCTGTGTTTGCGTTAGACAACTTTCGTATCTTGTGTTTTGACTTTCACTACAAGTTTTAAGCATATTATCTGACTGGAAGTGCCTAAAGCTTCTAGTTGTTTGTATCAGGTGTGTTGGCAGATGCTTTCTGATTTTCTTTCTTAGACTTCACGATTTTGTCTTGACAAGACAGCACCACGCGTTGTATTATCTGACGCTTAGCACAAGTTTTCACAAGATAAATACGGAATAAAAACAAAGTGAAATCAGTGGTGGTATTATGTAGTATATACACAAATAGTTAGGTATATCAGAGTATTTTTAGGATTATACTACACAGTACACCCACATTTTTATTTTCCGCTGAAGATGTTGATGACCTATAAAAATCATATGGAGGAAAACTGAGTGGACGAATTTTTGGGGAACACTTGCACGTATACTAAATAGAGAAATAAATTTATCATTTACGTGACATGCCATACGTAAGAAGAAGTAAAAAGAGTAAGAGGGACTAACCCATAAAATCTAAAAACTCGTGTCTGATAACAGCCAAGTTATTATTATTCCTGTTGGATGAAACTTTTATCAAGCAGCTGCAATGAAAATATATTGAAAGGTAATATTAAAGAAAACCTCAAGTAAATAAAAATAAGTGTATTTTATTATCTTGGGTCAAAAAGGAAGGAAAAATCTGAGGAACCATGTATCACATGATGACGTTATTAAACCATCTTGAAATGTATGTTTTGTAGTGCAACTTAAATGTTACATGCATTGTACTGTACTACATATATACTAATATGGGACTTGTTCCTCGTTTTTTGGGGGGTTTTCTAAAAAATGCATAAAATTCTTATGACTTCTCACCGTCATCATTATTATGCTCATCGACAAGTAGACTTGACACACTTTTTCCTAGTCCCCTTGCCTCGTAAGAATTAATACATGTTTTTGCTCAACGCAAATATTTATGTATACCAATTTGAGTAAATCATCCATACATACATATACATATTGAGACTATGTATCGTTTTTCGGTCTGCACTCGAGAAGCTTTCTCCTTGTTTTTTCAAAAACTTATCCCCCTGG
>JAQFZG010000633.1:0-29177 GCA_034695465.1 Entomobrya nicoleti
CATTACGTAATCGACTCCAAACATTACGTAATCGACCCCAAACATTACGTAATCGACCCCAAACATTACGTAATCGACTCCAAACATTACGTAATCGATCCCAAACATAACGTAATTTCAGCAAAACATATTTAGAATGAATAGTTAAACATTTTGTTATAGCGAGAATCCTATTTAAAAGTTTTACGGGGTTTATTGAGAAACGGTTATGCAGAGTTTTGGATGACCTGACTGACCAAATCTCTTCATCCCCAGAAAGTTACCAGAAAGATTAAAACTGAGACATGGTCTCCTGTCTAACCGGCTCAACTTTTTTCAATGAAAATTGGCAGGATAGTATCAAAGATGATTATTATACTCAGGCTACATTATAAATACTTTGTTTTAGAACAACTATTTTGCACCTTTTTAGACTGATCATTTATTCCGGCTTTCATATCCATACCGGTTATCGGTTTATTAGTACTGCTCCTTTAAAGTACATTCTTCTATCTGGAAAATTGCATGGCGAGGGTTTACGAAACAACAACTTATGCTTGCTGCAAATATCGTTCAACTCGCTATCATGCAACTTTACCCCGCAGCCCATGTACTCAGTGAACTCATTTTTTTTTCTATAAAAAATGGCCAATGGCTATCATTAAAAATTGCTCGGTTTTTCTTGTTTCGCAGTCAAGCTAAAGGTCAATTAAATCTAACATAAAAGTAAAGAGAACAATGGTTTCTTATATTATCATTATTACACAGCTGCTTAATAACAACCCCATCATTTTGAACTTAGCACATCTGTGTTACTTTTTACTCCTCATTTGCGCAAAAACGACAAGCTTTACACATGATGCAAAAATGGAAATTTAAGCATCCTTTTATGACCAAATCGATAATTGAGGTAATTGCAAATTAAATTCTCGGTTTGGCTACGCCATTATTTCTGATATAAAAAAACATTTGAGGAGGTTAGGAATAAAATACAAACGTGCTTTTCAAGTATCAGAAGCAGCTGCAATCGGAGCGAAAAAAAATCTTGCATATCTTTCAGTAATATCCAATCAGTCCAGAGTAGAGTATTTGTATTCGGGCTTCCAGTTCTAGCCCATCCAATCCAGGTGCAGGTTGCTTGGTTAAAATGGCATGATCAAATCTGTTGTTTGCGCTGCAGCTGTCTACATGGTTAATGGCAATGGTTAACCTTGAATCTTACATTTTTTTTAATTTGCGTGTATTTTTCGTCTTCAAGATATCATAAAAATCAATTTGAATTGTTCAAGACTCAAGACACCTCATTCATACCAAGCAATCTTCCATGTGATAATTTTTCCGATGCATTTTTCTTTTTCTAAAATCATACGAGCATGCTAGAAAAAGGTTCATGGCCAAGGATGTCTTTTTTTTCTCTGCAAACAGGATTTACAATTTACAAACCCTAAACTATCGAGGGCTGTGGAATGTTGGTTAATTCACTTGACGAATGACGACTTTCTTCTGTGCCCGATCGATCCGAAATTCTAGTCCTAATGTGTCATACACAATCAATATTATTGCAATGCGGTTCTACTTAATTATGAACGTACACAGAAAGGTAACAAGTAACAGGTAATGTACTAATGTTTAAAAAAGCTTCCCCTTTTACCTGAAGGGCGGATGGTCGTTTTCAGACTCTGACTCATACAAGTGTTCAAATGGTTACAAATATTTAAACATATCCATTTCAAAATGACTAATGACTGACGAGAAGACATATATTTGTTTACTTAAGTATAATAATGTGGTCGGGAAGGGTAGGAGGATGGATATCATGTTACAATACAGTGCTTAAAACCCATGATGAAGGAAGCCCAACACTTTATATAGCTGTTCCAGCTTCAAGCCTTCGAGTCGGACGGAATGCGATGTCACTGAATTACTAAAAATAGGTGTATGTTGTATAGTTGTATGTTGTATGACTGTATGTACGTGGGTATACAAATCGTTAAAAATACTAAAGTAGGCAAGATATCTGATGAAAATACAAGAAAGTGAATAAATATTACAATATATGGAATCAGAACTGGAGTGAGAGAAACCGAGTGAGTATCATTTTCAATCTTAATCCTTCATGATATCTTAAGCATGTTTCTTAAACTTAGTTAAGTCAAGGGATTAACAAATATTGAAATGCATGTACATGTCAATCATGTCATGTTGAAATGAGTCGAAGAAATGAAGGGAAAGTTATGTAGAATTATATAAATACATATATAAATACATATTGTACATACTGTAAAGAGTTGACACTTTGGAATCAACGTGAAATTTCTGACTAGCACAAAAAAAAAATATTTCCAAGTCGAGATAAAAAGCTTTGGTCTCGTTTTATGGTCATGCCTGCCATTCAATTTAATTCGACATTATGACTATTATGAGCCTTACTATTAGTAGCACAGCACAGCTACACTTACAGTATTGTACCAATTTTGATAATTTTTAGCTAAGTTGAAAGGCGGGCGTCCCTCTCTTAAAGAACATGGGTAATAGGTTGTTTGTACTAAATGTTGTGATTCTGCTGGTGAACAAGAAGGAGCAGCTTCACTGTACTGTAGCGAAAGATAATTGATAATTTATGCATAAAAGAGACACTAGATTTATTATGAAATATTTCAGTTCTTGATTCAAAAATACCATTTTTCTCAACGAAATTCAAACTCAGTCAAATTCACACATTAAGCACCTCCATTCGCTACTCCCCGTTTCGTTCTTTTTAAAACATTACATAATTGTCGTGAAATGAAACAGTCTCACTCTTAATTAAACAGTCGTCTCTCTTTTAATTGCATACGTCCATGTTGGAGTGTATACAGTTATGAAGTTGGTGTTGTTCATGTTCAATTCATTTACCAATACCAACATATTTACATAGGTTTTCACTAAAAGTGGAACACAAAGTTACTGTGTGGCTGTGCCTTTCAAAAGAACTGAAGTCATCAATGCAAAAGGCATTTACATTTTTCCAGACGCGTCACCTCTCGTGGTTATCATGACTTTTACTTTTACATCTTGCCTGCCATGTAAATGCTATCGAAAAGTTGAAAGTTTTGGTCATAATTTGCATATCTGTTTATGATTACGGAAATCAGTATGCTACGTGCTTTAGTGATTTTACATTTTTACAACTTATCTCTTTAAATATCATTGAATTGAATGTGCGCTGTTGTTCGTGTTTTTACTTCTAGCAGAGCAGAGCTTCTGACTGACTGGGGACGGACGGCGACCACACACAACGAAAAGAAGCACAGTGTAGTATAAATCTAGTTTACCTTTACAAATTACAAAATCCAAACTTCGCAAATTCGTCTCCTTTGTCATTATAAATTTTAACTGAAATTAAGAGGAATTGAAATCACCTTTAAGAGTTAAAATATAAGTTCAAAATTGGTTACATAAAGTTGGCTATGTTTTTCCAGGGATTTTAAATTATAGAAAGGAATAGACAAATTATTTTATTTTAGCCCCCCAATCCACCCAACACATTTTCTGAGATTAGTGAGTGTACCTATTTATTTACACCAATCTTTGTGTTCCTACTCGGTGGCAGTTACTTATTCATTAAGTAGCAGCCCTGGTCCGGTGTCAAATTGAGATACCAAGTCGAACGGAATTTAAAGAAGCAACAAATATATGCGCATGCGGTCTAGTGGCATGAGTGCCAGTGATAAGTTATTTGTGGAGGCGTATTATGATTATGACGGATGCCGGATGTATGGGTGAAAGAAAGGTAAAAGTCAAGTTTATAAATATTTTAATTGGTTGTAGTGTTTCATATGTTGTTGTTAAACATGACTGAGTTTATTAATATGTCAATTGTTAATCAGTTTTTGATTCCGTAGACAAACGGTCCTAGGCTATAATCCGAGATAAAATCGCATTCGACATATTATTGTACCGTGGTGTGGTAGTGGATCTCCAATCTCAGTAGAAGCCATGTCGTACCAAATGTTCAGGGTAGTGGACGGGAAGATAATCGAAGAGGATGAAGCAACCTTTCAAGAACGAGAGAAGAAGATGCTTGAGGGGATCTTGATGCCAGTATCATACACTTGCCTGCTCTGTAACAAAACGCTGTGTCCAACCACTAATAAATCGGGACTTTACAAGCATTGGAAAACATTTCACTGTGGCGAGAACGATGATCCTACGGAAGATGAAAACTCGGAAACTGAAGAAACTGGCGACGAGTTCCTACCGGAACCATCTATGATGTATGTAATAAATGATAAGATAAAATGTCAAGTATCTAAAGAAGTATAAGATGACATTTACTTAACTTAACTGGAAAATGATTTACTTTTCAGTCAGAATGATGAGGGGGTGGAATTTGGAAAAGAGGATGAGGAGTCTTCGTGTGAGAAGACTATATCAGCCAAAGTGAAAACCATGGAATGGGAACATGAGGATCAGGAAGTTGAGGACAGCAATTACTACCCCAAAGGTTAAATTAAATTGATTTTTTTAAAGTTCTATATATCAATATCAATTACGTTTAGCATGGAGGAATAATGGTTTATTGGCATTCATCATTCCTTCAAAAAAAAATTAATATGAAAAAGGTGGATATTATTAACCACCTTAGTATTCCTGTGCAATGAAATAGCTTTTGATTCATACGTACTTCATTTTGTAGATATTTTCATCTATAAAATAAACGTGATTCATCAAAACATGGACTTCGAAATTTCCCCGCCACCGCACAAAGAGTTGCCACCAGAACGCTGTTACATGGACGAGCTAAAAAATAATCTTCCACTTTCTGAGGAAATAATTAAAGATTCATACGACTGTGTTGAAAACCTGCAAAATCAACGAAATTTGGATTTTTCTGCCCTTGAAATTTCTGACAGTCCAGAAAGCGAAGATTGGGGGCCGATGCCTGAATTGTCTCCTCAGTGCTCCCCATCTTATGATAAACAACTTACCGATAACAGTGATGATGCAAATGCAGAAATGACGGAAGGAAGGGGTGACCCGGAAAAGTTGAAAAGGAAGCACTCCAACTTTCCAGACAATGATACTGATGGTGGCCGTCCCAAGAGACGTACGAAAAAAGCAAAGGCGTCTGGTCGTATGACTAGAGCAAATCTCTATGATGCAATGAGGCAGGGAGAGAGATTATGGTGGTGTAAGCTCTGCGATGATTATTTAAAGTCGGTAGAACTGCTGAAGTACCACATTGCCAAAGTCCATAATGAAGACATGAGCAAAATCAATAGATTTAATATTGCCACGTGGGATTTAGAGATCGCCAGAACTTTTACAAGTCCATATGAAATTGAATTAGAATACGAATTAGATTTACTTGTACCTGCTAATCCCATTAAACAAGTGCCAAGTTAAGTCAACAATTAATTTGAAAATTTGCTTAATTTTGGTACTTTAGCCATAATCGTCATTGTATTGAACCAAGCGTAGTTGAATTTAGCTCAATTAGATACTTTTAGTATTGCGATTTCGAAGAATTCTCCGTTAAAAATCAATTTAGAAAAATTAAGTTTTTCTATCAGTCTCAAATTAATTCCTATTATATGTACATATGTACCTTACTAATGTAAGTAGTGACTTTTACTTTGTTTTATATCAAAGTATATCTTCAAATTAATTAACTGTAATAAGTCAGTTTGATCTCCCGGTTTTTATTGTTGTGCGAAAAAATATATTTTTCCATTTTTGTACAGTATTATTCACAAATGACAAAACACATGTACATTAAATTTAAATAGTATAATACAAATTAAATAAATATAAATAGTGTGATTAAAAGTAATGGTCACTCCGTGTCAATTTTTTTCAGTTCAGTTGCTCTAGTTTAAATCAATTACACTACTTTACCAATTCAAGGAGCATGCCAATTTAGAATATTTTCCCAGTGTAAATTTATCTGCGAAGGCGTATCCGAATATATTTTTGGTTCTTACTCATCGAAGGAAGAGGATCGAAGTCTTTATCCGGATGATAAGAGGAAGCTACCGGTTTGCGTGGAGGGGGTCTTCCGTGTTCTATGTCTGACGAGGGTTCATCCCAAGATCCCTCATCTTCAGATTCTTCATCATCTTCAGGTTCTTCTTCGTCTTCTTCACTCTTTTTCCTCTTGCTTTTCTTGTTTTCTTCCTTTGTTTTGATCGGCGAATCCTCCTCCTCCTCGTCATCATGTTCTAACTCTTTTTTATCCCCTTCTCCCTTCTTCGTCTTACTCACTCCCTTCGTTTTCCCAGTATCGCCATTATCATCATGCGCTTCGTCATCATCATCACCACCTCCTCCCTCATTGCCTGAAACGCTGTTCCAGAACTCCTGCCAATCTTTCACTCGTTCCTTAAATAGTTCCAACTTGTGCTTCCTCCTTGCAGCTTTGCGATTTCGTCGCACCGCTTTTTTCTTATCCCGATCTCTTTGTCGTTGTGCTTTAATAACTTGCCTTTTTTTCTTCCTGTAGTATTTCTGCCTGAATCTATCAAATTTGCGCTTGTATGTTCTTTTATACCTAAATACAGCATAAAATAGTTTCATTAATTCATGTCTGCAGATTAATTCGTAAGTAAAACATAATTTTTCATTGTTCAAGTGGAAATTTTCCCCTATCTTACTTTTGCGCCTGATGTTGATCGTAACCCAATAAAGTGTATTCCCCTCCGTAAGGGAGATATTGGTAAGTTGGCTGTTGAAACAAATTGGTGGCCGGATGATGCCAAGCGTTTTTCGTTTTATGCACCCATTTTTCAGGTGCAGGCCATCCATGATGCCCTTGGTGGCCATGTCCAGGCGCCTGTCCTGGCCACCCATGATCCGGTTGATAATTAAAAATTCTGCGTCGTCTTTGGGGAGGATGTTCATTTCCTAGTGTTATAGTTGTTTCATAGTGTTCATTTCCCCACCCCAATAAATTTTTAAGGGAAACCCAAAGGAAGTCAAGACTATGCACTATAAAAAATGTGATTGTTGTTTTCCACTTCCAGATCCAAATCCACAGGAATACGATTCCGGCAGCGATGAGAGACCGACCATTTTCTTGATTTTCTAGAAAATTTATGGCAATGTCGGTGGAATCTGCACGAGTTGAATTTTTTATTGATTTTATGTCCAATTTCAATGGTCCAGGATGGAAGGGTTTAGATGGATTAAAACGTTCGTCTTCATCGAATGAGGGTCCATTTATGTTTTTCCTATTTATGGTTACGCCAAGATCGGATTCTGTTGTGTTGTTTTGCGACTTTCTCTTGCATTTGCTAGATGCATTATCTTTTACGTAGCATTTGACTTGAGGAGTGACCCTGCGACTATAAATTGACAACAAAAAATATTAATTCTTATTTATTATAGCAAGTTCAAGTTCCTTATTGAACGTTAAAATATTTAATGAATATGTAAAGACGTACCGTAAATTCTCATAAATATAGCCGGAACCACGAAAGTATATAGATAACCCACTAAAAAAAGTCGTGCCTTCCAGTTTTTTAAAACCCTTCTCTATTATTCCATATTCATTCACTACATGGCAATGGAGATTTTAAGTCATAAATCAACCTTTAGTTGTAAAATGGCTTTAAATTTATAACGTAACAAAATAAACTTTTATTGTTAAATTTCTAATTTCGAAGAAAAAATCCGGATATGTTTCCGGTTATATTTAGAGAAAATACGGTAAGAGTAGATTAGGAAAGTTGATAACATAAAATATTCCCCAAAGGCCCAAACACTATTTTAAACTATATTTTACGATTCTTAAACCTATCTATGTACATTGCATTACTGATCTGATCACCATTACATTATAATAATAATAATGAGACATTCTATTGTATGAACATGTAAACTGAATACCACACTGACACTGAAAATACATTGTGATTTGTTTGCGTGATTGCATTGAAGAATGGCTGATGCGTGGTCGGAAATAATTATGACTTCTCCCGATAAATCCCACAGCTATGCATGTAAATGTATTCTAAGCGAATAAGGGTAATATTCTGTTCATTTGTATCTATTTGCAGTTTGCACTCAAAGCCTAAAAACTAATAATACATATCATATAACTATGTAGCTGCTAATTAATTTGACACGTTTCGTCGACGTCTGTATACGTAGCCGAAGTTCTCTGTTTTCTTCCCCACATTGATATTTCCTGTCTTATCAAAATACTTGGACGGTCTCACGCCAAATTTGTGGGCCTTTGTCAAGTCGTTGGTTTCACCTTTCAATACTTTAACTCCAGCAAAATCAGCATGTAGATTGGATGGTCTCAAACCATATTTGTGGGCTTTTTTCCCGTACTAAAGAAAGTCAAAACAAAAACATAACAAGTTACACCCTCAAAACTACTTATCATTGATCAATAATCCAATCCAACCATTTGGCACTTACTTTTTTAGCATACTTCTTAGCGATCTTCAAACCCTATGAAAGAAAAATGATAAGCATGAATGAATGTTCCCAAAATTGGCAAATTTACACGTATTCACTACAATAAGAAAAAATGATTACCTTTGTCCTGTCAAATTTATGCCTGAGACTACCCTCCTCTTCCAAATCTAACTGTTCTTCACTATCCCATCCCTTTTGCGCATACTTTTCTTTCTTAGAGGGCCGAGCTGGCCAGCCATGCTCTGGCTCTGGCTCCGGCCAACCTGCGTAATAAGCTGGTGGCCAGCCAGGCAAATGTGCAGGACCTTGCACAAGTTCGGGGTAACTTGAAGCATGTTGTTGTCCATGCCCATGAGCGTCCCAGCCATTGGATCCTTCGCCTGGCCACCCCTTCCATCCAGGATATGGTCGAGATTTTGTCCAACCCTTCTTTCCTAACTCTTCAATTTTGGATTTCAAAGAAATCCCAATAGTGGGATTCCACCCACCACCGTAATTATGAAATGGATGCTTGACATCTTTCCCTAACTTAATATAATATTCTATATAATCATCCCCGATCCCGTAAGTAGTTTTCATGTATCTCCAAACAGAACGAATTGTAAAATAGAGGATGAAAACGACTATAAACCTCCATGTGAAAAATAACGAGTACGATACAAAAATTGAGTACGTAAGAATACCTCTAGCCGTCCCTAAATCTATCACATCATCTGATGCAATGTAATCGTTAATGCCTTCTAAATCAGTTCTTGTAGAATTTTTAATTGCCTTAATTTCTAATTTTAATGGTTTCTCGTGCAGGAATTCAGAAGGTGGTGACGAAGAATCGAACCTTCTTTCTGTCGAAGTGTCGGCTCCTCCCACTTTCGGAAGTAACGTGGAAGTTGCGAGTGATCCTTTCCCATTGTATTCGTTAGTAGTGAGATTACCCGTGCAACCGAGGGATGGACAGCTTTTGTCTGTGATGTTGACTGGGCTATGGCGCCTTGCTGTTCTGGTTCCATCTGAATTTCGATAATAAACGAGTGAAAATATATATTTTTCCATTAACTGGTGAAGAATATGATGACTAATAGGGAAAAATTGTAGATACCTTCTGAAATGACAATACTTCTGGGTTTCCTCAACCGAATGCCCGACTCATCTGAAGTCACCACTACCACAAGTATGGGTATTAGGACGGTCGAAACAAAAAATATCCTGAAGATATTCATTTCTCTGATCCAACATTTCCAAAATTCACTCAATTTTTTGAATTTTGAAGGACAATGCACAAATTTTCACTTTTTCTTCATTTCATACGAAATGTGAAAGCTTTGCATTTCACTCGTTTCGAAAATGAAAGGATCTCTATAAATCTCACTTGCACTTTCACTCAAGTGCGAATAAAATTTCACTCCGAAATATTGCTCACTTTCTCCATAACTGTACCCCGTAATAAAAAAAAACAGTAAAAACTGCTTTGTTTTTGTTAGAATTAACCTTTATTCTGCTCGTTGCAGCATATCCTGAAAAACGAAATTATTGACTGACTGACACACATTCAACGGCACTGCACACAACAATGGCGAACATCTATACTTTCTTCTACCCCACGATTCTACTACTGATTGTGAGAGAACTTAAATCAACGACTGGTTTTGTACATATGAGTACTTGACTAAGTCACATGCTTCACGATCACTTGGCTTTTTGATTATAGAGGAGAAATACCTGTTAACTCACATTTTATCAATTCTAGCCATTAAACTAAAAAAATGCCACAAAATTATTATATGCCTTTCGTAAAATTTTCCTAAATTCCAAACCGGCTTTGCCCATTCTTAAAGCGATACTTTTTCAAATTGGGAGTCAAGTATGGCTCATAGGCAGAGTAGGTCTCATAGGTTTACAAGCCGAAGCCTAGAACAAAGCAAACTGACTGACGATGAGTAAATGAATGGGCTAGTTTAAAAGTTCTAACCAAGAAGGCTTGACCACTTATATGTATATAATCCTACAGTATGACAGAATATCCTATACCACACAGTTAGACTTAGTTTTGCATTGCTAATTTTTCAGTTTTTAAAATTCTGAAAGGAAAAAATATTATTTCACATTTTGAAAAAAGGGGGAATCGTTATTTGCATGCAAACTACACATTATACATAGTTAAAGCTTAAAATTGTTTATACAATCAAGAAATAATAAGTATCGAAGGAAAATATCGCATGCATGTCATGTCATCATCTTCAACTCTTTTGCATTTTGCAAATTTCTACTAGTATGTATGCATGTATGCTTTACTTGGTTATGGTAAACTTTGTTTAGGGTTTACTATATTTACCAGTAAGGGATGAGCTGACAAGTGAAAATGATGTTAAAGGCGAGTTAAAAATGTTAGAAACCTACATTTTTTACCCAATGACTAGGACGTGCTTCCTTCGATATTTAACGTTACAATTGAGGCTTGAAAAGCATGCCATAAGGACACGACCACATTTATTCATTATCAAAGATGAGTATACTAGGAATATTCATCATGTTTGCAAACCAAAATGTTTGTTTGGTCATATCATATCATTTTACAACAATGATGTACGTTAAATGTAGATTTACATCCAATTTTACCACTACCAGTAAAAAATGGACAGTATGATTGTCTCAATGAATGAATATATTTATCACTATCACAAAAAGGATCGAGAAAGAAAGATGCAGTAAGCTAAAAGGTATCTTTATCATGAAAAAAAAAATTGAGAGTGTGATATTGTTGATTAGGTGTAGTGGCAATCCGAGGTCACTTTTCAACAATGAACAAAGCGTTAACATAATCTGCGAAATCCCACTAAATCTTGATGAGGCAGAAAAGTATCGTCAATAAAATTGTCAATCGTAGTTAACACCGTGCTTGAGTTTGGTTTCAACATACATAACACGACATAATGTACTAGACGAGGGCTAGGTCACGTAAAGTAGTTGAAAATCGCACTACTTTGTCTGTGCTGTAAACAAAGTACACTAAATATAAAGGTTTTGTTCAAGACAAAAATATTACAAGCAAAACAAGGAATACAGTCAATAATCATAAGCGAAGTCTGCAGTGATCCTTTAAAACTGGTATCGAACTTTTAACAAAAATGATGAGCAACATATTTTTTGGTACAAAGTGCAAGAAAAACGTTTCTTGTCAGTCGTCAGTTTGGTTTGAAGAAATAGCCAGCATACAGAATTGTTCTGAAATGCAATACACACAAAAATGAGCAAGCAAATTAAGCATATAGTATATGGTGTGTTTGTGATGATTTTCTGGTGAGTATTAGAGATACAATTTGACAATGAGATTTTTAAAAAACGAAGGTGATGTGATTTTGCATGATTGCATTGGATGTTGCGGATATACAACAACGCAACGTAAGGAAAAACAGGTGGTTAGGTGGGCGCCAGTCGCTTGTGTTTTCATATGAATGAACTATGATAATAATATGATGGTGGCACTTGGTTTGACCCCGATTTGTAGTCAGGTTGGTCCCAAAAATCAAAAACCCTCAAGTGTTTTTGATTATTTTGCTTTCGTCTGTATTTGTGGTTTGAGGCATAGTTTTATGCGACATGCGTCATTTTTTCATTCAAAAGCGTTACGACCTTTCTTGTTCGTTTTTGGTAAAAAATTATGAATGTTTTCGTTACAAAAGAGGTAAACAGATGAAAATGTGTACTCTACGTCTACGACTGCGAATTTACACCCACTGTTTTCAGTTGCCTGCTGATCTAGCCATGCACTTTTACTTGCATATTTTTAATATTTGAAGTGCAATGACATTTTAATGTCAATTATTGAATGTCAAAACGGTTTTTATGATCTTATCTGATGAAGCACACATATGACATTTTTTTATCGCCTACTTTGTTCATAAAAATTAACCGAAACGAATCCAAAAACATCCTTTCAGCTCATAAAAACAAGACTTTTCACTTGGTAAAGTAAAATCATCTCATTTATGTGTTGTTACTGTTTTTAGCATATAGTAAGTCTTCACATTTATTTTTGCTCATTTGTCTGCAGTCTTAAACCAGTTTTATTTTTACAAGCAGACTTGAAATTCAAATCACATTTCACACCCGAATTTTTACTTTTACTATTAGCACGCGAAGAGTCTGACAGTTAGATTTTTTTGCATAACTTTGTTGCATAC
Source organism: Entomobrya nicoleti (assembly GCA_034695465.1). Taxonomy (NCBI): domain Eukaryota; kingdom Metazoa; phylum Arthropoda; class Collembola; order Entomobryomorpha; family Entomobryidae; genus Entomobrya; species Entomobrya nicoleti. The sequence goes on from JAQFZG010000633.1 coordinate 12,567, forward strand.
TGGAAATAAGGCAATTATATGCACTTCTTGACTTTCTATAGCGTTTTCGTAAATTTTGGCCTTGATATTATTTTTCTGAAAAAATGTGCGATCACTTTTTACAAATTAGGAATGATAAGTTGAACAGAACAGTAAGGGTGCGTACATTGTTGAATTATTTACCAGGCCAGACCAGTGTAAGCGGCAACAGTAAGACAGTGACATATTTGTATACCAAAAGCTTGGGTTGTTAGAGACTATTGGTATGACCCCAGCATAGAAATATGTTACAAACAATTGTATCGTAAGTCATTGGTAAAAATGTAAGATGTGTGTCATTTCCATTTTTTAATAATACTGATATTTAATATTTTTATTAAAACTGAGACAGATTGATTGCATGTAAAGTAAAACGACACAAGGTATACCTTGATTTTCAATAATTTTTGCACACAGATTCGATGGTAAAAACTCAACTAATTTGCATTGCTGATTTCTAGTCGCTCACGGAAAAAATAAACTTGCCATATCTCATATTTATATGCGTGAAAATTTTATTGATAAGGTTGAGTGAATTTGGGGGACAAGATTCATTATCGTTGTGGTTTAAAAATATTGCTTTGCAGTCAGGAATGCTTCGAATTTTGCTTCAAATATTTTGAATATAAAAACGTACTGTTCAATTGTTCAATTAGTCAATTCAATTTATAGCAGAAAGCTTGATTGTCATTGATTCGGATTTAAATTATTGACATGATCACCTGCACCGACAAGTAAGTTTTGTAAAGAATATATTTGAGTAACTAACAATGTACTTTTCCCCAGGAATCCTTTCAAAAGAACGCCATGAATTGCTTTACATGTCAACGTTCAATAAATTCAATTCCATTCTCAAGCTCTTTGCTAAATAACCATAAACATAAGTAAATCAATAACCGTATAAGGAAAAGAGCCTACATCAAAATTATGTTTGATACCGTTACAATGTTCAAGTAACCTATGAACAGCAGACAGAATCCATAATTCAATATAATTTAGTCAATTCTAGCCAGACAAGCCAAGGAAAAAGTATAGTTTATGCTATTTCGGTGTGCTAGTGTTTGAAGCTTGAATTTTGATGATTTTCTTCTTCAAACGGTGTTTGCTTGGTTGAAAATGCATTTAATTCATGGCTACCCATTGGCATTGCAATGAATGATGTAATCAAAACCCTCATCGTTGACCATGTGTCCACAGAAATATAATTGGATGAATTATTGGAAAGCATTTACGAATATCACCGATTTGATTTATCGTCACTAATATTTATGTTACAAGTTAAATAATATTTTCTTTAATCTCTTCCCATTCCCATGTTCAAGTGATCGAATAAATGATCCTTGCTTGCTTAAAAATAATAAATGATGACCCTTCATTATAATATTTTCCGTTGTCGTACAATAGATATATGTATATAGTTTAATATGTAAATGTTATCGATATTAAAAATGATCCATAATAAATAAAAAAGTTAAAAACTGTTTATTTGTCTCGAGTTGCACTTGCAACCTATACAGGTAATAAACAACAAATTATTGCATATGCTAATTAAATTTGTACGTTTCGTCGACGCCTCCATGCGTAGCCCTCTGATTTTCCTCCCAATATGATATTTCCATTTCTATCATACATGTAACTAAACTTGGATGGTCTTAAGGCATATTTATGGGCCTTTTTACCATACTGAAAAAACAAGAAAGTCGTAACGATATACATATTAGCAAACGTGAATAACGTGATTATTAAGATACTTTAAACAATTCTGATATCCAAAATGTTGATATTCTGTTAATTACTTTGTAGGTAGCCTTTTTAGCTTCCTTCCAACCCTGTTGAAAGAAAAGAGACAAAAAAGTTAATTATGTTTGCCAATATAGCTTATCTAACATGATAATAAAAATAGCAAAAATAAAACAAAGGGATTACCAACTGCACTACTTCTTCACTTTCAGTACCCCATGAATAGTTTGCTTTCTTTGCTTTCTTTGGAGGTCGGGCATGCTCTGACTCCGGCCAACCTGCGTAATATGCTGGATGTTCATGACCTTTTTGATGTTGGGGGTAACTTGAGGCATGTTGTTGTCCATGCCCATGAGCGTCCCAGTGATTCCACCCTGACCAGCCATTAGTTCCTTCGCCTGGCCAGCCCTTCCATCCAGGATATGGTCGAGATTTTGTCCAACCCTTCTTTCCCAACTCTTCAATTTTTGACTTCAAAGAAATCCCAAAAGTGGGATTCCACCCACCACCACCGTGATTATGAAAAGGGTGTCTATCATCCTTTCCCAACTTGACATAATATTCTACATAATCTTCCCCAAACCCGTAAGTAGTTTTCAAGTATCTCCATACATAACGAATTGTATAATAGATGATGAAAACGACTATAAACCTCCATGTGAAAAATAACGAGTACGATACAAGAAGTGCGTAAGAAATAAGGCCTCTACTGGTCCCTAAATCTATCACATCATCTGCTGCAATGTAATCGTTAATGCCTTCTAAATCAGTTCTTGAAGAATTTTTAATTGTCTTAATTTCTAATTTTAATGGTTTGTCGTGGTGGAATTCAGAAGAATCGAACTTTCTCTCTGTCGAAGTGTCAGCTCCTCCCACTTTCGGAAGCAATGTGGAAGTTGCGAGTGATCCCTTCCCATTGTATTCGTTAGTAGTGAGATTACCCGTGCATCCGAGGGATGGACAACTGTTGTCTGTGATGTTGACTGGGTTATGGCGCCTTGCTGTTCTGGTTCCATCTGAATTTCGATAATAAACGAGTGAAAATAACTTTCCATTAACTGGTCAAGGCTATTATGGAAAAATTGTAGATACATACCTTCTGAAATGACTATACTTCTGGGTTTCCTCAACCGAATGCCCGACTCATCTGAAGTCACCACTACCACAAGTACGGGTATTAGGACCGTCGAAACAAAAAATATCCTGAAGATATTCATTTCTCTGATCCAACATTTCCGAATTCACTCAATTTTTTTGAATGTTGAAGTTCAATGCACAAATTTTCACTTTTGCTTCATTTCATATGAAATGTGAAAGCTTTGCATTTTACTCGTTTCGAAAATGAAACGATGTCGATAAATCTCACTTGCACTTTCACTCAGGTGCTGCTAATACTTCACTCTGAATTATTCACTTTCTCCATAACTGTATCCCGTACTAAAAACAGCAGAGCTGCTTGGTTTGCATGAATTCGTTATAGCTCACTGCAGTATATCCTGAAAAAGGTAATTATTGACTGACTGACACAAATACATCGACTAGTTGACTACACTGCACACAACAATGGTATTAGGCATACGTACGCCTATACTTTCTTTTCTTCAGCCCTACGACGATAAGGCATCAGCGTTGAGTGAACTTAATTCAAGGATTGGTTGTATGTACGAACGAGTATGACTGAGCCAAATATGCTTCACGATTACTTGACTCTTTGATTACAGAGGCGAAATATTTGTTAACTCATATTTTATAAAATTTAGCCATTAAAAAAAGTTACAACAAAATTTTCCTAAATCCAAAACCGGCTTTACTCAATATAAAACCAATAGTACTTTTTTCGAATAGGGTAACAGATTTGGTAGGTCCCGTTGATGGGCCCTACCTATAACGTAAAGTAAACTTTTCAAATTGTAACTAAAGACTAAAAGACTATCCATCATCAGTTCATAGTTTCATTTTCATTCATAACATGATAATACAATTTATGCTAGTTGGGAATTGGGATATCTTGTTGCATTGCTAATATCTTAAGTTTTTTAAATTCTCAAGGGAGAAAATTACTATTTTGAAGTATAGATAAGGTAAATGAGAAATTGTTCTATTCATGCAAGCTACTTACACATAAAACATGCATTCATACAGAGCTTGAATCTGTGCAATCAAGAAATAATATAAGTATTGAAGGAAAATGAAAATATCACATGCATGCCATGTCATCGTAATATACATACTATCTTCAATTCAACCCTTTTGCAGTTTAAACTTACCTTGAATGGGGATTGGGATAACTAACAATGTTTTAGCAAGGATTGAGCTGATAAGTGAAAATACAAGGAAAGTTTTCGTTTTAGAAATCTACATGTTTACTCATATAAGTGCTTCCTTCTATATTGACGCTGCAGATGGAGTGGGAAAAGAGCACTGCCACATTTATTTTTAAAGGAAAAGCAAAACAGTAGGAAATGTACATTATCATGTAATTTTTGTAAACCCAAAGCAGTCAACTATATAGTCACCTCATATCATTTCACAAAAGTACTGCATGATTGCATGATATACAAATTCGGTACAAGTAGCACTAAAATTGTTATTATAAATATAAAACATTAACACATACATTTTTTATCACAAACATTTTCAAGAAAATAAGATGCTGTGACGGAAGGAAGCAAAGTTGCATCTTATCGAATTGTGAACATAACATAACAAACATATTTCATGGTGAAAAGTGATGGCTGCAGTAAACGCTGCTGGTGTAAAGCAACACAAAACAAATGATAACTCAAGAAATTTTTAAATATCATGTATATATTCTATATTCTATGTTTGACAAAAGATTTTTATGAACAAAGGTGGTATGGTGGGGTTTTATATATTATGTATTTGCATTGGGTTTCACGGAAATAACAACAAGTGGCTAGGTGAGCGGGGTGAGCGCCTGTTGCTTACATGTAGCATATTTTCATTCAAATGAACTATGTACAATGTTTTTATTGTGCTGGTGCTGGTGGTACTTGTTTTGACCTCGATTTGTAGCCAGGTTCATCCCAAAGACCAAAAACTCTCGAGCATATTTGATTATTGTTACTTCAAGATGCATGTGATTTGGTTTTATGAACAGTTTAATTCGACATGTGTATTTTTCATTCTCGTTCAGCGTTCATTGGGGTAAACAGTCCTAACATAAGATTTTTTGAAACAGTAAAATTGGAAAAACAGAAAAATTGTACTATACAACTTTACTCTGACATCTGACAAAATGGTTTTGGCGATTGGCACATGATCATGTCATGTTGTCTTATAATCAGATGAAACATTTTTTTATAGCCTACATACATATTTGTAAACTTAACCGAAGTCGATTCATTATGTTTTTGTAAATATTAAATATGTATTGGCCTGGATTTTATTTGTATGAATTTTATAAATTAAGAATGAAAATTTATGCATTATGAGCAGGAAATGTTGCATTTCACCAGTGACAGCAGAATGAGAGTTGACATATTCTCATGCCAGATTCAAACTGATTTTTTAGTAATTCTCTTAATCGATGTGCAAAAATTGTGCAAAAAAATGTGCCAAAGCAAATATGATTTCAGATATATGATATACATATTTTGATTTTTTTCGAGAAATAAACAATGTCGATACTACTAATTCATAGAACTACCCAGACTGATTTGATGTAAAACGACATAATAACATAACTTTGAGTTATAAAATATATACAAAAAGTAAAATTGTTTTGAAGTGTACCGTAAAAATCTTCGTATGAACTGATTAGGATGATGATGATGATACGATGATTTAAATAAAATAAATAAATTTGTATTGTTGACTATATGTGGGATATAAGATTCATTATCAGTGTCGTTTCGATTTTTAGCAAGTCTTAAATTTTTCAATAGAAATGAGAATTTTTGAAATCTGAAGGTATGGTACAGTACAGAACTAAACGTACATCTCCATTCATTTCTATTTTTGATGATTTAATGATGAACTAATGACTGCTTAATATCAAGCGGGATATTATTATAGAGAAAATTTTGATAAATCACAATCATTGTCTTTGCTATTTCAATTATTCCAAGTCGTGAATACAACACAATAATGATCAGTCCTAAGTCGAACAAAGCGCCATGCGTGGTTTAAATAACGTATCTTTTTGGTGGCATGATGCCGGTGGCCCAAATGTCATAAAAATGGCTGTATGAAATCCCACCACGATTTTTACCATCGTTCTAAGATTGGCCTACAACAATCTACCGTAAAAAATTATAGTTAACAGCATTCCTATGACCAGAATAGCTAACTAATGGCCACTTATGTTACCATACTTGAAAACTCACTTCACCAAACATTTTAAAAGTTCACGTCAGTAATTTAACGATTTATTGAAACGATTGTCTGAATATCACAGGTTTGAGTTATAGTAACTAATATTTGTTCCGGTTAACATTGATCCAGTTGAGAAACGAGTAAACCTTTGTGTAGACCTACAAATCAACAAATAAATCTTTTAGGGGAATGTCACTCGAGAATGAAAAGTAGCTCTAAAATCATGAATTTACGTACCCCAGGATATGTTCCACATTCTCTTCCAAAACTGGAACAAAAAATAGTAAATCACAATTAAAATTGAACTGTATATGCATTTTTATGCATACATGTATTTATGTACATGTTGCATGTAAATACTATGATGCAAAGCAGTACGTAGTACGTACACAAACGTATAATTAATATGTTTGTAATAGATACCTCACGATTCCAACTTGCTCATATCTATTGTTGACTAATTGGATTAATGGACCACCTGAGTCACCTACAATTTCATTAAATTAATTTTTTATACAAACTCATTGTTACCAGTATTTTATATAACTAAAGTGAATAAAATCTGACATTATACAGACCTATACAAGAATCTACTCCAATTCCACCGGCACAAATCATGTCAGCGGTAATCCCAACTGGAGAAATGGTATTGTAATGAGTTCCACATTGAGAGTTGCTGACTCCAGGAACCACGACTTTTCTTAGAACACTTGAAGAAGTTCCCTTGTATGCGGTTTGACCCCAACCTGAACAAAAACATGTCAATAAGTTTTAGTTCAAAAATTTAATAACTTGGCAGAATGACGGAATATTGTCAGTCAGCCAGTTTGAATTCGTTCAGAAGAAATTTTTAACTTTAAAAAACCGAACCTGCTACTATTAGCTGCTCGTCATTATCAATGCGTTGATTTCCGGATGGAAGGCAAATTGGGCGAATACGATCTGAATATGCTACTGGACGATCCAATTTAAGCAAGGCAATGTCATTGACAAATGTCTGGAGACTGAAACGTTTATGCTTAATAATCCTACTAACAGAACGAACTTCGTGATGGCCGTCAATAGTAGAGTGGATGTTATGATCCCCAATTAGAAGTCTAATTTTCCCAACATCGTTGGAAGTGTATCTGACAACAAGAAAAATTAATGTAAGACGATTGTTTTTCGATATACAGTAAATAAAAAGTTGTTACAAAAATTACCTTGCAATACAATGCGCAGCAGTCAGAACAAAGTTATTGTCTATCAGAGAAGCTCCACAAATATGCTTTCCACTTTTACCCCAAAGGGAAACCTAAAAACAGTACATGCCGATTTAACATTAATAATATGATGCACAACGAGAATAAGTATTTAAATCTGACAAAATATTGGCAAATCATGCATACCATCCACGGGTACTCATGAGCGATCCCTTCAATTCCACCAATAATTTTAATGTCAAATTGCTTCTCCCCACACGTGGCCCAGGTATTCACAATTTTTGTATACTTTGGAATCTCTGTCGTAGTTGGATTCAGTAGATCATCATTATTACCATTTTCTTCTGGAGTGTTGTAAAATTGCGCGATTGGTTCATCCGTTTTTTGTGCAGGGAGATCACAACATACATTGGAACGAGTGGATGATCCTAAAATTAAGTAATTAAGGAACCACACTGATAGCCATCTTTCCAACTATCTAATCTATCAGTAATTAATGAAACACTCACCTGCATGAACAATCGATGAACACTTTTTATCAACAGAGATCTCATGCAAGTCATCTAACAAATTATTGTAGTTCATCGTCTCATTTCCAGACCTATCTGCTGGAAGATTCAGCAACGGAAAACATTTCTCGAAATTTTCACAGTTTCCTTTCTGACCTTGATTGGTAATACATGTACTATCAATAGCGGAAGTTGGTAGCGCCGCAACTCTGTTCTCATTCTCTGTTGAGATGTCCGACAATAAATAGCCATTTGCGTAAAGAGGCAAATAATGGAAAAATTGTTTTCCGTTTCGTCCAGTTCCACCCAACGGGGAACGTGGCAAATCTTCATTTTGCCGTTCTGAAGTTCCCTGCTGCTGATCTTGGTCATCCGTTGCTTATTTAAAAATAATATTTTATTGTTTAAAACAATATCTCTTGCAACATATAGCTGAGTATTTGGTAGACTAATTTAAATTAATTAATTTACGAGTACCATACCATCGATCACAACAGCCTCAGTATCTGAGTCTTCAAATCCATTAGCATTAGCAGTTTCTAATGAAGAAACTGCAGCTGCAGTAGCTATTTTAACTAAACTGTCAGAGAAAGTCAACAGAATAAGTACACTTGTACCACCAAAGAAGACCAAAGACCACTTCGACATTTTGTTCACTTAGCAAATGGCCTTCAGCAATAAGGATAATTAATCACTGTGAGACTATTGGCCTGTTGTGAAAACGACACTTGTTTTAAGGGTGTGAACACAGTTTCAAAATACCAAATGCTTGCATGAATTTTTAACTTTATTTGTAAAAAAAAAGAATAGTTGAAGTGACTACAAAGTATGTAATCTAGGTTTGTAGACGGATCCAATTAAAAGGTTTCAGCGAAAGAGGGTAACTTTTTACCATGAGAAAGCGACCTTTACGCAAAGAAGGCAGAAGGACGACAACTCTTGTCGTTTGAAAGCAATATTCACATGCGCGCAGCGCGATACGATTCATAATCCATATTCATATTGTATTTGTATATAAGCCAACTAACAAATTCTTATCATGATTTTATTACCATCTTTGAATCTACAAGGGCATCATTGTTGCAGAGTACAGTACCCACAAAGAAAACAAGATGATATATATTCACAAGACGCGTTGTGCAACAATGCACAACTTTAAAAGTTTGTTTCAGGTTTTGAAATAACAACGTGGGTAGATTGAAATTATGCCAACTTCCTTTCATGGTTTAAATTATGCGCACGCTATGCTTTACTTTGCTTTTTGTTGTGATCTCAAATATTATCGTCATGTTCTTGATTTGTTTCTTTGTAATAACGCGATTTAAATCAACCCTCAAAATGAACTAAACACGTACACTACGTACGTTTTGTATTTTTTATGTAGTCTTTGTTATTGAATGTCTTTTGAAAGTACCGTTTTGAAAACAATGGTCCAATCATCAATGTACGGTACTCTACATTACATGCCGTTGTATTATTGTTACAATGTTGTATGTAGTAGAGATGCATTTTACGTTTTCATTACGATGGGATCAGGGATGAAATACCCTTGTAGACCTGCTGTATTCAAATATTTTAAACAAATCACTTATTCAATTGAACTTACCGTTCCTACGCCGGAGGAATCGATTTTACAATGATCCATTTCATCCAGATTTTTTTGTTCATGCCTCGGCGTTTAAAGTTACCTTATATTGGTCAGTCAGTAAGTTTTTCATTTTAAAATTCGTTCGTATTCAGGAAGGAGGGGCCCCAGAACGTCTTCTTTCAATCATTCCTTATCTGAGTCATTAGGCCTTCATTGTTTGATTGCCACCATACCAGCATACATACCAAGTACATGTATAGTGAAGCTTCGGGCCATTATCACATCGTTTTAAGAGCTGTTGGCTGGTGTTCAAAATCATCAGGTCAAATTTTTTGCGTAGTCTGAAAATCATTTTCTATGTATCGTTATTTAGCACAATTAGTTTGAGCCTTGCTGTAACGGGATAAACGCTAGTCTTAGAGCTAAATATTAGCGTTACACGTGAAATTTAAATTCAAAAAAATATATGTCTTTACTCATATTTTAGTTATGTTAAATGTGCAGGATGGTCAGTCGTCATTTAAACAATACAAGCATGTTATCTGAATTAATTACTTGACTCTAATGAAGCTAATAAAATAGCCCTTAACCTGCATGACGCTTGACCTTGCTTGCCTTTGTTCACTTTCCATGTCCTTTCCTTTTTGCATTTGATTTCAACAGCAACAAACGCTTCTTTCCAACAGCACTGTGCACTATGCTCGGCAACACGTGGATTGTATATTGTATCCCACAATACAATTAATCCAACTCAAACATCGATGCAATGCAATTGAACTGGCTGGCTAAAAGGCTATGTCAAAAGCTCAGCTGCTTTTTTGTGTTTACATTTTTTAAATATGTGCTTGGGTCGTAATCGTAAACTGAAAGCACATGCATCAAAGATAAACCACCTTAGTTTGTAGCTATGTTCATTTTACTTTTTACTTACGATTAGTTTTGAGGGATCGTGGGTCGTCTGTTTACTGGTAAGGTAATTAAAGCGGATTTAGGATTGAAGATGAACAAATCAAATCGAATTTCAAGAAAGGCGAAACATTCCTTAAAAGCTGAAGTTGACAGAAGTGGTACGTTATCATCAGGTACATATAAATTTTTTCCTCATTCTTAAACCTTATATAATATGTTTACGTAATAACAAAGGTCAGGTCAAAAGACATGCTAACAGACAATGTTACAATAAATGGTTTTCTCTGTAAAGGTGATGAAGAGGGAGTTAGCAGAGGAGGAAACAGTGGACAGACGCCTTCCAAATTTCTACCTGTTTCGTTTACTGAAATACAGAAAGGGAACGAACGTTTGTTTTTCATTAAAAATGAGATCGAATCTCAGTCAGAGGAATCATTACCAGCAGATCCACAGGATTATCAGTTCGAAATTGACAACTTTTCAATCATTGATGTTCAAGAGGCTAGTAGGAGGCAAGAGACTATCACTGGAAATGCATCCAGGACATTACAAACCTGTATCCCTTCCTCTTCCGTTGGCAATTTGACTGGGGAGCAACTTACCCTTTTACAGCAGGTCCTTGATAATGAACAGTGCCTACTAGAAACAACCACCGAGCAAATTACATTTCATTCAGCCGAGGATGACAATGCACAGTTTCAGGCTTCCGTCCCTGGGCAATTCCAATCGGTTTTCAGAAAGAAAGCCACCCAACTGAGGAATGGAAATCCACAACTTACTCGTCAAATTACGGATGGTACACGTACAAGGTTGAAAAAAGGTACAAATCTCTTCTGAAAATTGCAACCGAAATTACTAATTACTTGTACAATATATCACATTTATTTGATGAATTATCATTTACCCTTTTAATTTTTTTTTCAGTTTGCCAGTGGTCGAAGCGTAAAGTGAAACATTTTCTTCAATGTGTTCAAAACCATGAGCAAAAATTCAGGAAAAGAAATAAAAAGGACTTCCTAATTTGGAATGAAATCGCCAAAGATATGTTCGCACTTGGTCATCGTGATTGCAACAAGGATGAGTGTTTTAAAAAATGGAGCAATCTGTATAGAACTTGGAAAATAGTTAACTCGCGTCCGCAAGAAGGTAGGAGACGTTGGCAAATCTTCGATCAAATTACAAATATCGTCAAGTTCATGTCAAAACGCGGTAACGATAATTCCACAAAGAAATCTACTAAACACTCCGTAAAAGACCTTATCAAGCAAATGTTGGAACAAAATGTTAAGCATAGGGAGGCTATTCGTAAAAAGGTAGACAATTTTAACGCCCGAGTTTCCCGTCTTGATGAAGAGAGGGACGAGCTTATTGATGAGATCGGGGAAATCCTTCAAAAAACCTGAAACGTTTAATAATTTTTATATTCTAAATGAGTACAAACCGTCAAACAGATTTTTATTTTGTATAAGAAATATTTTTATAACTTCTTTCGTGTAAACTTTATTAAATTATTCATTTTGCAAACATTGTAATTTGTAATAAAACCTTTTATAACAAAAAACTTAATATACAATGTCAAGAGGTTAGAAATGATTTGCTTTGATGTATAACTATAGATTTGATATTTCTTGGCACTATATCACTGCGAAATGGATAAATTGAAGAATTAGATGATCGTAAGGAAGAATGGTAAACATATCAACATATTTAAAAACTTTTTAAAATTCGGTATCTAGTTAGTGCGTATGGTGTAGTTTGAATCCTGGCTATTCTCTATTGTAGTTCAATTTGAAGTGTCTGCAATAATCAGTTTTAATTGCACATGTTTGTTAGATATTGATTTCATAATGTTTTGTTAACGTAATTCTTTCGTATGTACTTTTTAACAAATTAAAGAGTGACAAAGCTTGGGACATTTTGAAAGTGAAGTAACATCTTGAGTAGTTTTTTTAATTTAAAAATTTTCCCATGCGTTCTTATCGTATCATTCATTCAGACAAAAGTATACACACGACACGAATATTTATCTTTCTGTTAAAAATTACACCCAGGTGAAACACATTTCATGTTTGATTATGATTACAATGTAATATCGGATGTAAGAAAACTAACACGACAAAGGCAAGTCGCACCAACTGCATTGCATGACATCTTTGAAGAGGAATTGCTTAAGAAAAATACAATGATTACTGATTACATATTACATTTACATATACGGTAACAGGAAAACCCTGGTTAGCTTTGTTGGGTAACTATAAGTTAGGAACAATTATAAAACAGACTAACAAAGCCATTGGGTTACGAAACGAAATATTTTAATTAACTGCTTGACTTGCATGTGGAAAATGAATCATTTTACAAATCAATCCCCACAGCGTACTTACTACTACTATCTATGTATATGTTGTATTTACACTTGCGTAATTTGTAAAAACTGCAAATTAAAAATCATACGAATTGCTAACGACTAAAGAACCACTGGGTTTAGAAATATCATTTGATTCTTCTTGGTTGACTGGTCTGCTATTTGATGGGTCATTTGGGAAAAACATGCCCTTGATTACACGTCCATTTCTCCAAGTGAATAGTTTATCCTCTGGATCATCAGGTACTCTCTGACCAACAATCACTCTAACTCCTTGTACATCAATTTCTTTCAGGCTGCGTCCTCGGCTATCACGGTTCCCCTCTATAATTCGCAAAGGCTGGCTCATTATCACCGATGGTGGAGGAATTTTAATGGCGCTGGTGCCCCCAATTGTGGGAGCTGGACCTTCCAGCATTCTGTTGTATCTTGGCGCATGGAATGCAGCGCTGTTTCCATTTATGATTATTGGCCTTGGAACTCGCTCCACTTTCCCTGCTCTTACTTTTCGCAAAATTCCACCTTCCTCGTAAATGTTTGGATTGTTGTGATATGTGTTCTTGTTACTATTCATATTGTCCATTGTTCTACTTGACAATGACATAGTTCGCATTCCAGAAGGTGCAGGTGGGGGTGACGGTACAGACGGTGCGGCAGTCGACTGAATATATGTTCTGCTTGGTGAAGCTACAATTATACTTGCAGATCTTCCTTGTTGTGATTGTGACTCTCCCGGAAATAATACGCGACCATAGTCTGCCCTCCTTTCCACAGCATTACTCATGCTTTCATAAATTTTTGGTGTGAGCATCAGCTCTCTTATGAGTTTGATGATGGAACTTTGCAGCGATGTGTCAAACATGCGACGAGATCTCAAAGCTGTTGAGAATAACGATGATGAAGGTGTTGATGTTGCAAATGTTGAATTTCCTCCTGGAAACGTAAAGACACTTTCCGGCAGTAATGTGAACATGCATGCCAATACGGCAAAGAAACTGGATTGTCGCCACCTCATTGTTGCGAAAAATATGAAAACGCAGAAAAAATCACACAAACAAGTAAATTTCTTCGGCTCAGATTATATCGGAACTTTAAACAAGTAAAAAAAATACTCCTTTTCAACACTTTCAACTAGATTGCGCGATTGTTTACGATTACGAAAGCGAAATGTACGTAATTTTCAAATTCCTAACTTTTATGTACGTGAGGGTGTGGTAAGTTGCAGTAATCGAAATTTAAAATGATTTAAATTTTCTACAACTGCCAATTCTCACGAACCAAATGTATAAATTAATGTTCAATCCACGATCACATCACAGCACGTACCTAGAAAGGAAGATGAAAATTAAAACTTTTTTTATTATCATTCAACCAAGAACGTTCTCAAATGAAAGGGAAAACGAAAATGATGATAAGAATCATATTTTATTAAATTTTTGTTAACATGTTAGATTGAAATCAAAAAATCAAAAACCACTTACGATTTCATCCGGCATGCAGCTATTTTGTAGAGAAGATGAACAATATTCGAAATCGTTACTTTTCGTTGGTAATCCTTTCTGATTGCGTTTTTACAAAGAAGAAGAAGAAGACTATGATGCAAGATTCTCAGCCTTGCATTGTTAGCTGGCCATAAGAAAGAGAGAAGGAGGAGGAGAAGATGATGCTTACTGACTTACTGACTGACTTGGTATGGTTGTGGTGGTGGTTGGAGTTTCATGAAAAATCCTTTGTTGTGAAAAGTAAAAAGATGAAATGAAAGAGAGAGCGAATCGAACGATTATCGTGAAGCGAAGGAAGCGAGCTCTCATCAGAGTCAGTCAGAGTGCCTATATCAAAATGTGTAGTCGTCGCCGCCGCTTCGTTTCGTACTTATATTTATATTTCTAAAATTGTTCAGCAACAATTACAACAATGCAGAAATTCTGACTTGACTGCGTACGCTGCGGTGGTGGTGTGTTGTGTTGTTGTCTCAATGAATGATGACTATGATGAGTAGGAATATAAGCTTTCTCATGTAAACCCATGATGATAATAGTAATGACTACAACAATGAGAGAAAAACAAAATTATGATGCGATATAGAAAAATGTATATCGCGTAAATAACGTAACAACAATGTGCTCTATTGTAAACGTGTGCTAAACTGTTGTTGAAATGAAATGTAAATTTAGTAATACTTATCGTTATGTTATATAGCTAAATATGAAACAAGTACACCCCCACCATGTGCGCTGTGCTAGTGTTATTGTTATTACCGCTTAACGTGGTGATTATAAAAAAAAAATGCGAGCGAGTAGTGTGCGATGTGCGACAAGAACTAACCCTTTTGCTCTCACCTGCACTTGTACATTATCATGATAACATGAGTAACAACAATAAAATCCAACGAATAGGTGGTATGTTTTGGTAAAATGTGATCATGATTCATTTCATGATTATCATCATTTCATCCCTTGAAATGTGTAAGAGTACAAATACAGCGTGAAATGTGCCTAGTAAACTAGAAACCAGAGACAACTCAAGTCACCCTGTGTAAACCACAACCCATCACCGCCACAACACAGAATACTTTCAACAATAACAATGTGTACATTTAAGTTAAAAATTGTGGTAAAAAATGAAAATGAGAAATATGGGTCGATCCTGTCCCTTCTACCGAAAGAGAAATTTTTCGTCTAGTTATATTTAGTGTCCATCGCTCAAATGCAATTCAATGTCGTCGGTGTGTTTGAATCAGGTAGCTAAGTTTATTTCACGGGAAATATTTTTTACTAATGTGCAGAAAGTTATCGAGAGAGAGAGAGAGGCAAACCGTCAGCTTATCATTATACAGGTGTAATTGCATATTATTACAGGGTGGCAGCACACTGATATGATAGAAACAATGCAATGCATGACGTTATTACCTTGTACACAGTGTATAATCTTTCTGAGACATGTATCATGAATTACGAATGCTTTTTCTTTCATTTCAGATACAAAATATGCATTCATTTATGTATACAATACAACAATATGATATGCTAATGCTATAATACCAACAATAAGCTGTAACCATTTAATCAAAATTAGCGTGTAAATAAGAGATAGCACACAACGTAAATACAATTTACTATGTGCTTTTATCATGCTATAAAGAACACTACCATTGTTGGCTCTAAGTGTATTTTCTTCTTTATGTGGTATAAAGATGTGTCTCCCTTTGCCTTCTCGTTATGCTATGTAACGGATGCTAGAGAGATGTGGTGCCTGTACGCAAGGAATGATGCAGAGACTACGTAGAAGTTGATGTTGTTCTCTCAGTAGATTTATTAATACTAATCTTAACTTCTACATTTACACAAGTTATCATCATGATCTTACAAGCTAAGAGTACCATTCAATGTAGCTTAACTATACTTTGCTATGTATTCACATGAGCTTTGACCTGATTGGATGGCCGGCCACGGGCCGTCCATACACTATACCTTACATACTTCCGGGTTTAAGAAAAAAACAATAAAAAAAGAAAATATCAGTGCATATTTATAATAACATAACAATTAAACAATTTAAATTAATTTGGCTCATTAAATTTCAGCAATAATAATTTTAGTAATTATTTTTTACAAAACCGAATAATGGTATTACTCATTTTCTTTGAAGTCTTTTACATTTTTTCACAGTATTATTAGTATTATTACAAAATTTTATAGGTTTTAAACCATGAATCAAACGATGGTCATTAATGCAAATACGATCTAACAATTTCTTTTTCTTAGCAAAATAATTTCTAAGTGTTTTATCCTTAACTCTATATTTTAAGTAATCATGCATAGTAAATCTATTTCCTTCATTATCATATGCAACAACATTAAATGGGTTATTATTACCCTTTTTCTTACAATTTTTACAATCTAGTCCACGTTCACATGTAATACATTTCTTAACATAAATTAT
>JAQFZG010000634.1:0-29129 GCA_034695465.1 Entomobrya nicoleti
AATGTATGTAATGTATGGTAATTCTACAATGACTAGACTCTTCACTTGTTCGTGAGTTATGCTTGCTCAGACTATTTGTAGTTCAATGCCTTATTGTGAATAATTATAATTCTTTGACCTGAGATGCAAGATAGAGAAAATACGTCAATTCTACTTGTGTCAACTCTGTAATATTATACTTAAATCAATGTCTATCGCTCTAACCATTCACTTCTCACTCAGCTCCGGTAGACAACAGTTCACTCAAGACTAAATAAATTCAAGTTCCCTTTTCTTTAAGACATTAACTCGCCAGTTTATTTTAGTCACTTTTATTTCCATTGACAATCATTTTCAGCTATATTCTTTGAGAAGTGGAATATCAGCTCATCTTTTAGTCATTTTACGTTTTATGACAATCACCATTGCACTTGCAATAACACACAACTCAATCATCTCATTCTCAAGTTATTTAATCTGACCATTGCATTTATAACACCTACAGAAACCTGAACATACCGGCACCCTTGGAGTAGGTCTAATACTTTTAGACGCCTCTCCTCCAAATGGTGTTGTTTCGCATTGCCCCAAATGTAGTGAACAATGCAGGTACGAAAGACACCTTGTTCGTGACGACTTGTTGGAGAAGAGAGTAAGTATAGCAGTTTTTTTGTCAAATAGACCAATAAAAAGGTAGCCAGCTGCTCCTTTGTAAATATCTTACAAGAACCGAGTCACTAGTGAGTAGTGAGTGACCATATTTCTGTGTGGACCACAAGATTCATGTGCCCCTTTGACCCAACTTGTTATGTATAAAACAGTTGGTTCGTTTGTGGAATCAAGACTCCTAAGGTACGCTGTACGTAACAACGCAGTTTCTGTTCAGTTGAGGTCGAGTCGAATGAACTGAACTGGACACTGGGCTGGCTGAGGTGATGATGTCAGGATATTTTGAATAAATAAACTATCTTGATTGTTTGCGGTGATGATGATAAAAATGGACCATGGAAAGAATCGAGTCACCAAAATAAAAAAGGGGGAAGTTTTCAGGGCAAAGTTATCAAATGCAAGAAAACAGCTAGGTAAGTAATATAGAGAAGCGAGTATTTGCGCAACTTTGGTAAAACGAGAAGGGTACCGATATCTGTACAAAATTTGATCGTGAGTGAGTAAGCTCATCTGAAAAGAAAAAAGATACAAGAGCAAGAGGGTCCACCACGTGGCACGTGTCTTTACAGAAACTCAGCTCTAGTTTCCTTTGTCTAAAATAATAATAATTTTTTTGCTACTTTTTACAAAACATCTTGTCCTTCTCTTCTACATCGTTTTCTCTTTTGGGGGCTTAATAACCTTTTTTTGTTTGGCCCGATGATGATGATAATGATTATTATGATGGGGAAAATAAAGGAGTGATTCATTTTCCAGACACGCAACGCAACCAACCAGATTACAAGTTTGATTATTTTGTTACACACAAAAATCATGTTTAATGCGTAGCTACACAAAGGTTATATAATGACTCAGAAGAACGCTTTGTAATGACCACTGCTTCTGCTTCTTTGTCGATTGACCACCACCTGCGAATTTATTAAAGCAAATTGAACACAACGTTTGGCGTACGTTTCATTTTTCAATTTTAACCCTTTTCAAAAAAAAATCTGAATTTAAAATATCTTTAAAATTCTACATTTATTATAAATCACATGTACATACTTTTTTGTACCTCAAAATCTGTTTTGATCACATGATCGCATATGTCGCAATATTTATTTTCATACAAAAATCTACTATTGAGACATAAATAAAAAATTCAAAAGTTTCATGACTTTGCTATGTCATTTGCTGTTGTTGTTCGAATTTCGAAATGTCACACACAAAAACCTACATACATTCCAGAAACTTTTTTTTCACATTTCACTTTACTTTGCAAACTTGTAAAATATGACAAAACTATTTCACGTGTTTGAATTTTGATTGTAAAATTAAAATTCTCCAGAATCTTCCAAGATTTCAACATGTAAATTTACATTCTATCCAGAAAAAAGACAGCAAATGTTCACACACGCACAGGTCCGTTCGATGTTCGCGTCGTGTCATGTCAGCTCATATAGCGAATATGTAATCATTTGCCGATTATTGATCTCCATAAAAAGGGTTACATACATACTATTTTTTATGCTGATTGAAATGTTGAAGAATCCAATCCAGGTGTGTAATAAAAGTTCCATGTTATACTTTCTCATGTAATTACAGTGATGGATGGATACAGTATACAGTGTAGTATATTTTATGTTCAGATTGATTGGCTGTTGATAAGTTAATCTTTCTCTCGTGATCTGTTAATCTGCAATGAGCAGAGCATTAATTGACTCTTGAGGCTATTTGTTATGGGTAATTTATTAATTGACTCTCTGAAAATGGTCAAACCACCTGTATAACAAAAATAACAACAACAACGTTGACTTTGTCTAGAGTCCACTCCAGGAGCAATCGATAAAAAAATGCTTAATGAGTGTGCAGTTTAAGCGAAGTGGAATGAAAACGAAAACAGAGTCAAAGTCTAAGACGCGTTTTGTTAAACCAAACATAAATATGATCATATCAAGAATATCAACGTCGCGTCGACCATCCCATCTCACAAGTTAATTTCAATAACACAACATGTTGTACATAAAAAGAGGCAATAAAATGGGAAAACGACATCATCACTGTTGCTCTTGACCCTGAATTCAATTATTTCCCAGAGCGAGCAAAAAAAAGTCCAACAAGTTGCTATCCTTTGCTTTGACGATGAGTTGGATCTAATGGTAAGAAGTAAAATAAGCAGAAATTAAATGGTGGAGGGGTAATCACTTGATGAAATGGTACATCATCTTCATATCATTTTGTTCATCTTATCTATCTGCTTCTTAAAAACACAAGTGCACCAAATGCATCTTCTTCTTCAGGCAATAATAGATACATACGTACGTACATACGTACAACACCTGTCATATGTACACCACATAAATACCACATGAAAGGGTCTTGAACAAAATGCTAGAGATGCAGATGATAAAAAATCGGGCTTTTGATGCATTTTACTTTCTTTTTTATTTAAAATATTAGTACAGGTATGTATACAACGCTGCTATATGTACGTTTTGGGCAATTTATGTATGCGGTGCGGACTGATTGACCTTGTGTCTTGTGTGCTGGATTTATTTAGAGTCTGTTGCTCATTTTTTTTGTTGCATGCGTTGAGGTGTTCAATGTTTATTTATTTACTTTATTTCCCAAGCCCAGTAAATATCAGAACGATTTTCAGTAATAAGTAGAGAGGAGGGTGCGTGGCTTGGATTAGATGAATGATTATAACTATCGCTATCACTTCATAAACTGCAGGAGTATCATCAGCACCTAATCTCGGTTCGGTCTGCGTCTCCCAGATAAGTAAAGATACAATGAAATAAAAATGGTCTGCAGACGACGAGACTCTTTTTTTTGAGGAAGAAGAATGCAAAATTGGATGTAAATGACTTTTGATGATGTGATGATAATTTAAACGTTTTACTTACCTTTGGGCTGCTTCTGGAGGAAGGCAAAGGGGATATGGTAGGAGAGGGATAGGAACAAAGCGGATTATTACCGGCACATGTGGTCCATATACTTCATGATAATGATCATCATATCGAAATTAATGGGGTGCTTGGTGGAATTATGTATATTATATGGAGGCATATTATATCATATTATGTGACCATATAATTTAAAGTGTGCGTTAGAGAGTAGAATAATATATGTATATAATTGGCATTATGCAAGAGATCAGTAGATGATGATCCAAGAGAAATCTGTTAATGAAATGCAGAGCAGATGTGTGATGATGTCTTCTTACAAGTTTTTTAGTATAAAAAAATATTTTGTTCACTTTCATTTTACTTACGGGATGGGAGGAATGAGGTAGGTGTGTTTTCAAAATAATCTGGATGGAAAATTTGTTTTCTGAGGAAGAATTGCTACGTTTTGTTTTTGAGTTCGATGTATCATTTGTTTAGAAAAATTACTAGGTTTTGACGAATTCTTAGCTGGTTTAAAAATGACCTTGTTATTTGAACAACATTATTTTGTGCTTTTTGGTTTGCAAATTGAATAAATATATTAAATCAAACTGTTTTTGTTTTTAGCAAGGTCGTTAATATGTATATTTCAATTCAATAATAATGATTTATGATTATCAAATAAGCTTCTACTCTTCAGCTTGGTTTTTTATTTTGCGGGTAAAATATGTATGTCGGTCAATTAAGCGGTTATCTCATCTCACTATATGCTCTATTATATCCCTATCAATGTACAATATTAAATTGTTAAATGTGTTTCTGTGTGTGAGTTGTAGGAGTTCATTGTACATAAACAACAACAACAGCAAACAGACAGGCGTAGTTTTGTTACACAAACAAGAGCAAAGTACCACGACCACGTGATTGAAATCATGCAGAAAAATATTATGTACCTATTTTTTATCGAATTCATTGAGATACAACGCCAACCACCTGAGAGACCCATATGGAACACTAAAGACCAAGTTGAGAATATGTGTGCATGAATGGTAAAAATGGTATCAATATCAATGCAATGCATCATTTCGCACTGTGTAAATGTAACGTACGAATTATATGATACAATGGACGAGGAAGTATGGGAATACTGGCAAACTATGCCACTAAAAGAGTTTTTGTGGTAGCTGAACTTGTAGCTTCAGACATGGCAGTAGACAACAAGTCAGTTATAAATTATAAAATATTTTGTATACAGTTGTCCATCAACTAAATAACTGGGATATTATATGAGATCAAATAAAGACAGAGGGCAAAGGCAATGACAGGTTATATTCTCAAGGCTATCATCCGCCTCCCTTCTCATCTCCTCAAACCGCTTCATTTCTTACATTTGAACTGGATGGAATGTTTTTAAAAGTCTGCTATAAAAACAACAGTATATAGCCTTGTTCACATTCTCAGAGTATCATTCTATCTGTATGATGTCTATGCTATTTTGTTTTATAATACATAGGTTTAATCACTTTTAAAATACTTGCAAAAATGTTTAATTATTTAACCTTTTTCAAACCCAACAAATAAAGATAAAGACAAAGTAAACAATCTCATTGTGGCGCATGGAAAATTTACAAATGCAAAGTCGTGAACTATCATCTAATGTCATCTAACCACTTGACTCTATGTACAACAGTTGTTGTCGTACTGCATTTCCTGCCTTGCAATAAAAATATTTATATTTTTTATAACGATCCGTCTGAATCTCAGCCAGCTGACCGTTCAAGTCAGGTCAAGTGTTTGTGCTTTTCCAGCACATAAAGGAATGCATAATATGTGGTGTCAATAATTATTTGGCATTCAATTACATTACAGTATACTTTACATTCACGACGCAATTCATATAACGAATAGTTTGATAATGCATATGGCACACTGAAAAATATTAAGATGGATAATTAAGCGGATCATATCTTCTGTTTTGGCCAAAGAAAGAGCAAACAGACCACCAGAGATTAAAAAGAAGCTCATACATAAATACATACTTCCATAGATTAACAGCAGATTAAACTAAGAAAGACAGATGAATTCTCAAACCGCCCCAAAAATACATCACTTTTTCCCAGCACTCCACTTGCAATGCATGCATAATGACTGGCAATGGCAACAGATTCACTACAGCTCTGGCTCTGAGTGTAGTGTGGATATTTTATATTTTGATGAAGTAGGAAGAGGTATCCCAAGAATCGATTTTCGGTACGAATGTCGGTAAAACTCAATTAATTTAAATTATTCCACTTTGCACATGAATTTAGTGTGTACCTCATATAAAATAATGTGCTAAATGTGCGCAGTTCGTTCCCCTACAATAACCCTTTAATTTTTACAAAAATTCCATACTTATAAACTTGTCATTTTACCTGCTTTTTCCTTTTACCTGTTGCTATTTTCTATTCAAACTCACGTATTCTTTGAAAACGTAGAGGAAATCAAGCAGACTGAAAAAAATGGAAATATACTCAAAAGAATTGAGATCGACAGCAACATAGATTTTAGATAGGTACGCATACACGAGTTCGATGTAAGTAGGTAGAGCAGTAATGGGTAAGATGTGTGTGCGTCATCCAGTCAAGACTTAAATACTTTATTATGTGAGGTCAGATAATGTCGAATCTTCATGATGATATGATGATCAAAAAGCCTTTTTTTGTAGAAAAAATCTTTGTTTTTTTGTTCTCTTTTCTTCGTCGGAAAAGCACGTGAATGTGACTCACGTACACATTTACGCAAATATGCAAACTTGATCAAATCGTAATTGTAATTAAAAACGTTGATAATGAAGAGGAAAAGATACAAGTTTAGTGGCGACATATGCCACATCCTTAAAACTCATGTGATGTGATTGGCTGGAACATGTTGTTTGTCGGGGGCGTGTTTGTATTATCCTTTTTTTATTAATCATGTCAACAATTTAAATTTTGATATCATCATGTCACCACACAGTCAACAGTATTTAAATACATAAACAGCTTAACAATTTTTATTTGCAGGGAATGTTTGTAAGTAAGATTGAATGAAGAGATTTTTTTGTGCAATGGACGTATACAGTACATAAGATTTACAAAGAAATGAATAACCTTCATCTCAGATCTCAGCTTTATGCGATGCGAACCAGCAGTTTATCTGGTGGAAGGTCTGGCTTTGGCTTGCAACGAAGAAAAAAAGATTTGCTTGTTACATTGCTCATTGCTTTACTGTGTATGTAAATCGTTTTGTCAGTTGAATGCATATGGAATCCACAAATCAGTCATCTTGTTCTTCTTCTCTGGGAACTTCCAGAATACATATTGTTAAATTGTCAAATTTTTTACCGTATTTCCATCCAAAATCAATTTGTGAGAAGAAAGTTGTCTCATTTTGAATAACTTTTAAAAAAAATGTGTGACATCTTTGATGACCCAAGAAAAAAATCCAGTTACAAAAAATATACACACAGACAGGAAAAATATTTTTCAAAAGTACATATATCTGACTGCATACATTATTCTAAGATGCTTGAATTGATTTTTGAAAGGGTTAAATGTTTAACCACCAAAGATGATAGCCATCTCTCCTCACTCCGTACTCACCAGAGAACCAAGTGGTTTCAATGTAAAAAAGGGATAAAAAAGGGTGCAACGGGTCACCCCATTCAACAAGCATGGCATATCCGTTCTACTCTCTGCTCTAGTCTCCACAAGCAAGTGTTTGTCATTTTTTCCATCTCTCTAATAATGTACAGTTAGTGTGTACAGATGTTATCGATCCTTTAAAAAAAGTATCACTTGAATAGAATGTAAGTGAGCATAAATATTTTTTACTTGTTTCGAGCTTTGAACGAAATGATTTAATTTTTTTTGAGGGTCAAAGGTCACCTTTACATAAGTCACCTTATGTACCCTGTAAGCCAATTTCCAATAATAATATATTTTGCTTATCGTTTCCACTCCATATCATCTACGATAAAAAAATATATTATTCCGCTTTTTTCCATTCACCCTTTTTTCCCTATTCGTCAGCAAGTCAGCTTTGAGATAAATATGTATATAGTGCAAGTGGATGGGTGGATGGATGGATGTCGCCTTATTTTATGGAATCCTTCATTGATTTATATGAGAATATTTTTTTATGCTGTTGTTGGTCGCTCATTTTCGCTGTCTGATGGTAGCAGTTGTAATTATTATCATTGCTCTCAGTCAGACAAGCGATAAAAATCTGGCATGACTGTCAAAATATTTTTCTATTTTCAAAATTTACTCCTTTTTAAATGACTTCAAAATAATTAGTCATTTCTCAGCACATTTTCAGTTTCAGACTCTACTTGGTATACACAAGTTATGTATGAACACCCTACTGCTAAGTCAAGTCTGTTTTTTAGCTTTTGCCTTTTGCTGACTTGGTCTTGATTGATGAACAATTACAGATAAACTATTAAAATTAGATAAAAAGAAATTACCTACATTTTTTTCTTTCTTTGAAAATAAATGGAGTGAATACGTAAATGAACTTGACCATGAATCCTTGAGTGAATGCTGCTGCTACTTTGATAAACCATATATAACTTATCAAATGATAAGCATCTCAGTTTTTAAATACTTATGAATGAATAAAAAAAATCTTCCAAATCATCATGTATTCAGTTTTGCTGAATCAGTAAAGCTTCAATTTCAAGGCTACAAACCGAGATTTGATATCGAGATAAGTTGGCTTTTAATTATTCAAAAATTAAGTGATCAGCAGATCGGTTATCATAAATTTAAAGGTAGTTTTTATTCCCAGTTTGAAAATGTAGCCTCCATTTGCACTTGGTAGCCTAACTCAATCTCAGAAATATTAACCGTTACTTTCCGTTACAAAAATAATAATTGTTTGAAGGAAACAGGAAAAATTAAAATAGTTTTCTACAGTTAGGCCGCTTGTTATATTTTTCAAAAGAAATAAAAAAACAACAATATCTGTCCATTTGACCATCTTGTTGATTTGACCGAAAAGGTCATCAATCATCGCCATCATCAATATAATATTAGCTTGCTTTCTGGTTTTTTTTTCTTGCAAAAAAATAATGAAAAGCTTACAAGAAACGTAAAGCTCAGCAAAAATTAATGAACTTGCTACGCATTTAACGTTAATACTTATAATTAGTAGCCAGTGCCGTCTCTCACCAAAAATTTGTTCTGGATAAATAATAATTGGCACTGCTAACCATTCAGTTTGAAATAATATTTTGCACAGGAGAAAAAAAACGTGGGCTCTTCACATCGCAAATCATCATAATAAAAAAAATATATGTATGTGTATCCTCTTATCTTGATCATTTTAAATAACAGATAGATAAATATATTTTTCAAGGTCCAATTATTATCACACCATTTTATTTTAATAAAAAATATTATGATTCAACTTGTTATAGAGTAGTTAGCAGTTTATATTAAACGAGTCAACAACACAGAGACAAGTAGACTCAGACAGGACAGGAGGAGAGACAGTTGCAGATTAGCTAATTAAATTTTCATCGTTCGATTGGCTTTTGAAATAAAAACACGAAGTCAATAGAATCCCGTCCCGTCAATTTTTTTTATTACAGACTGTTTGGCTGGTAAAAACTGTTTTTTATTTTTCGGAGAGATTTGATTTGACGATTGTTTTTGTTAAGATGAGATGAGGTGACGTGGGTTTGGTATAATTTGCACGCTGCTACTTCGTGGAATGCTAAATTCCTCTTATTTGCCTTTCTATGTAGTAGAGCAGTGCAATATTGGATGCAAAATCTAATACTGCGCTGTTCTATGCTTTAATTAAGCTGCTAATTGATTGATTAATTTTGGTGGGGCTTTTGTGCGTTACCACTTCAATCCGCTTCCATCAGCTTTTTGGGAAAATGGAGATATTTTATGGTCTAGTCAGTCTAAATGCGCATTTCAATTTCTAATCTGTCAGTCATGTCATGCTAAACCTTTTGGGCTACTCCACGCTCAATTTCACTCTATTACTTTGTTAAGCTTCAAAAGATCGGTTAAATAACCTTGATTAGTACTTGTTCATAGAACAAAAATATGCATACCTGTGAGACAAGAGAGAGAGTAGTAGAGCCGAGCTCTATTTTAATTTGAGAAGATTAATTGGGAAAACACTTTGTTCAGATTTAGTAAAAGGATTAGTGGAGAAGATTAATAAGTGTGTCCCCCAACATACAACACACCTTGCCATTATAGCCAATTAGGAGGATGATGATGATGAACTATTATAATCCTTACAGCAGATTGCGTGGGTGGTGGGTAATGGTGGGGTAACGTGACTACAGTTAAGGTTTTGACTATTTTTACATGGAAACATGGTGCATATAAAAATTATTGGAAAGACAGAAAGTTACTTTGATCACAGAAGCAGACAAGATTTTTATTTTCATCGGAAATATCTTTGCTTTTCGAGGTGTACTCTAAAAGTAGAGTGATCAAGCTTTTTGGAATCGCGTTTTTAATTAAAGGGTCAAAATGTTGACCAAAACTAGCCGGACGATGGAGGGAACTGGGTTGGGGATTTTAGCCGTGATTTTGTTCTGGAGCGCTTTACAAAGCCATCAAGTGACGGCTGCTAACGCCAACACCCCTGAAACAATTGTAACAGTGACAAATGATAAGATTGACCGTCAGGAGTTTAGTGCGTTTTGCGAGCTCGGCTTCATGATTCGAGAAAATCCGGAAGAATTGGAAAACACGGAGGAGTGCGCGGTGACCGAAGCTGGAGAATTTCATAAGGACGAGGACCTTCCTATCTTGTTTACGTTGATTCTGATGTGCGCCTGGGGTGCCTTTGTTCGAGCAATGGCTCGCCACTTTCAAATCAAGATACCCTACACAGTGCTCCTCCTCATTTCTGGAGCCATCATCGGAGGATTCAGCCATATTCGGAGTTGGTGCCCTATCACGTCAAAGTACACGGCTGTAGCGAGAATCAACCCTCAGCACATCCTGTACATCTTTTTACCCATTTTGATTTTCGAGTCGGCCTTCTCCATTCCCGTTCATACGTTCCTCAAGAGCTTTCCTCAGATATTTATCTTGGCTTTTCCTGGTAAAAATTAAAAACCCAATCCTTTTAATTAAAAAAAATGGCTATTACTCGCGAATTAATCTCATAAAATGTTTTATTTGTTTTCTCAGGGATGATTCTGTCAACGTTTGGAGCCGCTTACATTTGCTGGATGTTCTTTGCCGAGTATGAGTGGCACTTTCTTCACGCCTGCCTCTTCGGCTGCATCGTCTCCGCCACTGATCCCGTAGCCGTTGTCGCTATTCTCCGAGAACTGGGGGTTTCCGAACAATTGGGTGTGCTCATCGATGGAGAATCTTTATTAAACGATGGTGTGGCCATCCTCCTGTTCGAAGTGTTTGAAGAATATGTCAGGGAAATCGATGACCCTAACGCACCTGACCACAGCGTATCGGCGATCGCACTCCACGTGACGGTGAAATTTTTCCAGATCTCGTTGGGCGGACCTGTTTGGGGATGGATCACAGGAAGAATTTGCATCTTCTGCTTGTCCTACGTTTATAACGATGCCGCTGTCGAGATATCGGCCACACTTTGCGCCTCGTATCTCACCTACTGGTCTAGTGAATACGTGCTGGGCGTGTCCGGTGTGATTGCAGTGGTGGTGCTTGGACTCACCATGTCCGCGGAGCGTACAGTTATAAGTCCCGAATCCGAAGGACCGGTTCATCACTTTTGGGAAATGTTGGGGTATCTCGCCAATACCGTCTTGTTTGTCCTCGTGGGCATTGTCATTTCTGAAACTGCCGTTCAGCACTTCAGCCTTACTGACTTCCAGTACCTGGCTCTCCTCTATATTGGTCTGCACGTGGTCAGGTTTCTCATGCTCCTCCTCTTCTACCCCATTTTGAAGCGGCTAGGCTACGGATTTGAGTGGCAAAACATGATAATCATCATGTGGGGTGGACTGCGAGGCGCGGTGGGCATTTGCTTGGCTTTGCAGATTTATCAGGACGAACACCTGTGTCATTTGTTGTTTCTTGGTCCGAAGATCTTGTTCCACACGGCGGGAATCGTGCTCCTTACGCTGGTCGTTAATGGAACCACAACAAAGGGCCTTTTGAAGACTCTGAAGTTGACTGAGGTGACAGTGGGTCAGAAGGAAGAGATGAATAATGCAGTCAGGCGCATTCGCAAGGTGAAATATAACATGATACGAAGTTTTCAAATGGACCCTTGGATGACGGACGGCAGATGGGAAATGGTTTCCAAGATTTGTCGGGTGGAAAATCCCTACCAATTGGTAAGTATATACAGGTCACATAGCAGTAATATTAGTAATGCAACTAATGCAAGTCTTAATTCATTTTTGTTTATTTCAGCCGGAAAAATACGATCCTTCGAAAAAAGACCCCGCTGCCATCCAGCCGCCTCGCCCAGTCATGGACAACACGACGGTATGCTGGAACTGCGCCAGCATTGTGGAAAATGAGCCCACCGTTGCAGAGTATCGAGAAATGACGAATGACGCGAGGCTCCGTGCGATAAAAAGCATGAAGATCCACTACCTGCACCTATTCGAACAAGGCACCCTCACAGAGCAAGCAACTCAGCACCTGTTGGCCGACGCGGAACATGCAGAGGACAAGCATTTGGGTGTCATTCAAGCGCAAAACTTTCACAGGTACATGCTCGCTCATGGATTCTACGTTTGGCTTCGGGACAAGATCATTATTCACTTTAAACTTCACAAGGAGGAAACACTACCGGCTGCACCCAAGCAAAAATGGCGCTATTGGTTCTATTGGCTTGTCACACGGGACTGGTTTGACATGATAAGCTTCACCGTGATAATCTTCAACATGATTGTGGTGATTTGGGACGTAGTGCTTATTTACGCTTCTACCTATTCCAACGACCAGTGCAGCTGGACTTCCACGGAACAGCGGACCAAAAATGCTTTCCATATGACCAACTACGCCTTCGCTTTCTTCTACACGGTGGAGATGCTCTTGAAAATACTTGGGCTGGGATTCCGAAGCTACTTTTGCAACCCGTGGAATTATTTGGACATTGTGGTGCTGATTGTGGCGTACGTGGACCTGTATCTTTGGGAAATTGCCCTGAATCCGGATGAGTGCAGGACCACAAAAGTGATCAACAACAACATCAGAGAATACCTGAACATTTTAAAGGCCCTGAAACTTTTGCAGATTGTAAGATCCCTTAGGCTCCTCCGACCACTTGTGCCCTCAATTCTGAGGAAGGTCAAGAGACAAACGAATCTTCAAGTGTTTATTGGATACGACATGGGAAAGGGGTTTGTCGAGACTAGCGACGCTGTGATCAAGTTCATTCCTCAAATTGCAGAGCACAAGAAGGTACAACAGGTTATTAAGAATGCGATGAAAAGGGAGCGAAACGCGTGTTCCAAGGATCTAGCCCTTATCCACAGCAAGTTCCCTGGTGTGGCGGTAGCTCTGAAGACAAGACATGCTTGCCGGGCGGTTCTGAATCAGATGCAAGTTTCGTTGAATGAGGTCAAGAATGGAGGACTGCTTGATGATCCGGAGAGTGAAAAGCTGAAGCACATTTTGGAGGAGAAAATGAAGAGATTGACACATTCACCGACCTATATCAACCCAACAAGGGCGATCAGCAGTGATCACGGCTTTGAGGAGAGCGATGAGCCGGATAACGTTCCACAAATTAAAATGCCCGCAAGAAATAAGCAACAAGTATGAACTACACTCTAAACTATAGCCAAAATCTCAACCTGCTCATCATTTATTTTCAATTTATATATTTTAAAGTCTCTTGTTCGAGGGAAAAAGTTCCAATTTTTTTTAATGTAGTAAATCTTGTAATTAATGTACTTATCTATACTTGTTAAGCAATTATGTGAATTTTATATGTTCCCAAAAATCAGTATTCTATGTAATGTGTAATGTAATTTATTAAAAGTTGTTGCTAAAATTGGGGCATTTTGAGACTTCTTTCATGATCATCGCTTCTTGATGTGCATAGGAAAGAAAGGGTTAAAGTTATGTATGTATTATGTATACCTGTTATATTATGTTCTGTTTAATAGCTGCTCATTTCCTTCTCTTGCTTTTTTCAAATTTTGTTTGGCTGTGTTTGCGGAATGGATTGATTTTTAATGGGGAAAAAATACACCACGAAGAAGCTAGGCTTGTTCCTCCTACTACAATTTGTGTTACCTAATATGTCTTGAAAGACGACACACATATGATATGACATGACGTAGCAGTTTTAGAGGGTATGGGAATATGTATAGTATGTCATGCACATATGCATGTCATTTTAAGAACAAAAATATATTGCAGTGTGCGCGTATGAATTTTATGAATAAGGAAATCCTCTCGCTCAAAAAAAGGAAAAAATCATAACAATATCGACGCTCAAAACTTGAATTGTTTTTCTTGTTGGGTTTTGGTTGTGAAGCTAAGTCTTAAATATACTTAAAAAGAAGAAGCGGAGCATGCATAGAGGAACTTTAGAAAAATATTTTTATTCAAGTTAGCATATTATGCTTAGATGTAAGATGGTTTTTCTTCTTGAATTATACATTATAAATTTTTTCAATTTATGCATAAATTATGGTGAGCATTGATCATTGAAAAAGGCTGGATGTTTTCTTTCGTTTTGGCTGGAATCGGAGTATTTTTTGGTTTGGATTTTTTTTTTTTACTACAATAAAATGCTTGGTTAAAATCACTCGTAACAAATCGATACAAGTCGCATTATGAGTAATGTGGCTTTGTAAAATTTCCTGTTCTTTGCAGGTTGGTATAAAAAGTTGGTAGATGGGTGCATGCATGCATGAATTACATGTACTATTTAAAAAATTAACCCGTTCACACAATGATGACGATTTTCCTTCATTCTGTTCATGTTACACGAAGAAGAAGCCTCAGTCAATGTATTTTTTTTCATATCTTGCTCACGTGGCGCTTAAAAGGACAATTAAGTATTGTTGTTAGATAATTGAATTGAATTTAGTGCTTGTTACATGTCCGCATTTTTAAAAATGAATGCAAGTAAAAGGCTGTACATCTTCCTTTCTTATCAACGAGCGAGTAGTGCAATGCAATGGGGTGGAAGTGGAAATCGGAAGTGCTTAAAATGCAATTTGAATAATGGGTAGAGTGTAGGTGGTGATTAGTGCGGACGTGATACGATGCAGTAGTAAAATGATACATATGGGTTTTATGAGTCAAAACTAGATTTAATGATATAAAATAAAAAGGGTTGACTTGATTTTTTTTTCATTTGTGATTATTTATATTTTTCCATAATAATAATATCATCTTCATCAATCATCATACAAGTTTACACATACAACATACTTACATAATAGTAGCATAGCATACAAACATTGAAATCAAAGTTGAAATATAATAGTAAGAATAATTACTTGTAACTAATTACACGTTTCTAACATCTATTGATATTGTATAATTATCTGAAGGGAATAATGAGTTTACCTCACCTACCTGTCTTGTACACGTT
The DNA here is from genome assembly GCA_034695465.1 of Entomobrya nicoleti. Classification (NCBI taxonomy): domain Eukaryota; kingdom Metazoa; phylum Arthropoda; class Collembola; order Entomobryomorpha; family Entomobryidae; genus Entomobrya; species Entomobrya nicoleti. The sequence continues at coordinate 15,075 of JAQFZG010000634.1, forward strand.
TTATGCTTCATCTCTAATAATTTTGTGTTTTAACAATAATCCTCCTCAGCATCAAATTTTATTTTGGGTGATGTGTAATTGAAGTGGAGTACCAAGTTTAGTGAGGATCATATATTTTTTTAATCTACCAACTTGACTAATAAATACCTTTTACTCATTTACACGTATCGATTGGATTTTAAGTACTTGTTTTTTTAAGTACTGCTGCTGATGATGATCTAGTAATCATATTTTTTTAAATCATTCACACACAGTCTCTGTTTAGGTCACCATATATTTCTAAAAAGTATTTGTCTAGCTAGTAAGTTATATACAGGGTGTTTCGTAAGTCGCGTATCGTTTTTTGGTGATGATTTTTCATTTACAGTTTTTTTTAATACATCGCACCTCACTCGTTTTACATTTTACATGCTATATATACTACTCTGCTTAGTTTGCTAGTACACTTAATAATATTTAAATCATCTCGATGAGGATGCAGTAACTATAAACTAATATCACTGAGAATATTTTCTATTTATGTGTGTAAACCCATCATCATCATTCTACATTCATTCATACAACCTCAAAAATTGCCTACTACATTTTTCACGTTCCTTCCTTCTATAATCCTCCTACAGTTTTAGACGTTAGTTACGAAGAAGAACAGCAAAAAGAAAAAAAAAACAAGATTTATAACGATCTCTGAAATGTACCACAAATACATTATTGATATAGCTTGAAATTTTGTATATACAGTTCCAGTTTTTAAGTTAAGGTACATATATTTTTCCAACTTCCAGCATAACAGCAGATATTTTATAGATAAAGTGATGCAAAAAGTTTGTGATTTTTGATGTTATTTACACATGTAGTTTGCTAACCATGTAAACTTGAACTTTAAACGTATTTAGTTTAGTCTAAACTAAATGTAAATATTATTGTGGATAGGGATACACAAGATACATGCATACATCTAACTTATCATCACCAAGTGGGTTTAACCTTATCTCGTGGGTATGCAATGTGTGTATTTTTATGTGTGTGCGAGAAGCGAGTAAGCCTGCCTGCCTATCATTATCATACTAAAAAATGTATTACGAATGATGGACTATAAACAAAGAAAATAAACTAAAATTAAGATTAAAATGTAAAATGTACTGGAACGTTTCCTATTTAAAGACTTTTGTGGATATTGAAAAAAATACGATGCTAAGGAATGTATAGTAAGTATGTACAGTAAGACATTAAAGTGATTATCTTTAAATTACTTAAAAAAATTATTTGTACACCTTAAGACCAAAAATTGTTATGCAAAAAAATAAAATTATTAACAAAAAATTATCAACGTGTATTTTTATGCTAAAAATGATCATATCATAACGTACTTTAATATCTCTATTAATTTTTCTATTTTTTTGTCTGCGAAAAACATATCCACGCGATTTTTTTTGATAGAGCAAAAAAAAACAATGTTTGTTTGTTTATCTGTTTTTAAAGGTGCATAATATAACTTATTTTTTATGCTTATATGAAATGTTAGTTTTTTGAAACAGAATAATGAGATAGAAAGGTAGATTGTTGCAGAGCCAGTCTGATATTTGGAATGGAAATGGAAAATAAAATATTACATATGGTTTATTTCATGGAATGAATCAAGAAAAAATACATGAAGGTATTTTAAAGTATATTTACAAGGTACAGAGCTATATATATCGTATCACAAAAAAATAATATAGTTTTTTAACTTTTTTTATATGATTTGTGTATGAATATTTTACGCTAAAATTCAATATATATATATTAAAAGAACAGAGAAAAAAAGAAATCTCCGTGTTTAAGAACTTTTTTTAGAATCTGGATCAAATCCCATAAAAAGAATCACACGGAATCAAAAGCGAAACCAAGAAGAAAATTAAAAGTTAGAGAAGCAGAGTTAAAAAATAAAAGTTTAAATTTCTTCTTCGACAAGAATAACAGAAAAGGGTGAGCAGAAGATGATAATTATTGAATATGCAAGCATATATTTAGACTAAGTTACACGTGTACGTGTACAATAGAAAAACAAAGATGTTCTAAGATTGATATTTTCACACTGGAGCTTGAGAGCTAAAAGCTAATGATGGTGATGATGATGATACGGTATTTTTTTAAACTGTAATTTGCTTGCAGTGTGTTGTGATTTAAATTATTTCCTCTCTCTCTCTCTCTTTGTCTGATTGAAATCAGAACATAATAGCTGGCTACGATACGATGATATAACAGAGATTACAAGTAATCATAATCCAGCGCAAGTCCAGTTTAATTGAGAGAGTCTGCTGGAAAAAAAATTTGCATGAAAGTGCATGCGTGAGTAAATGATTAAATTAATGAGTACACCACTACCACCTACTACACAATGCACAAAAGTTTTTCCTCTTTGGCTTGCTTTGCTATCTATTCTTAAGCATGCTTGGATGGCAACCTGCCTAAAATCACGCATCTTATCCGCGTATTCTATCTTGGCACTACTGACCAACTGACCACTCACATTTGTTTGTTTGTTGGTGGTCTCTCTCTCTCTCAAGTCTAGTCTCTGGTCTGATCTAACTAAACTACCTTATTCGCTTTAATTTTTCTTCCAAAACAAATCCCTTCCCCCTCTCGTCTTTTTTTGTGCTAGAAACATTTTCCACAAAAATAAAATCACGGCTCAATAGGAAGACCATCATCATCATCGTCATCATTAGCAAATTTCCCTGCTTATGCCCATATTTTAATTTATCAACCCTTTCTGTAAACTTGTCACCGTATACGTTGTGAATTGTGAACTCATCTTTGGATAGAATAACAGTAAATTGTTCAAGATAACATGGTAGAATATTTTGATATGATATCTTTATGAATTGACTAAAAAAAATTTAGACTAAGTATACTCAGTATGTATGTATATCTAATTGAATCAACTAGAAAAAATAATAATTACTCAGCTCTACACTCGGTTTGCTTATTTTTTGTATAGTATTTAATGTTTTGACTATTTTTATATGAATCATCATCTGTACAATTATTTTTGTTGATATTTACAATTCTTTTCTGCTTCGTACAATTTATTATGTAATGACTAATTGGAGATTTCTATTTAAATATTTTTTTTATATGTTTAGCTTAAAGCATTTCGATGAATTTTATAATTATCATAACTTGTCGATATATCGATATAATTTGTCGTCGATGAGAGTGATGAGTTGTTTTGTATGTGCTTATCTACTTTCTATGTATATAAACCTATTGTAAGTATTTTACATCTTATCGGCATTATGATAACCACTATACCTTATTTACTACCGTATACCTTCTATCTAATTTTATAAATCTATCTTTGAAATTTTTTGGTTGTTGCCACAAAAAAATGATTTTCAATAATGACCATGATTTGAAGAGGTGTGATGTGAAGATGTGTGATGCGCGATGTATGGCAAAAAATTTAACAAAATAATTTCTGCTTAAACATGATCATCTACGTATTATGTAGTGAAGTGAGATACTTTTTGCTGTTGTACATAAAAAATAATTATAGTAAAAGTGATTAATATATTTTTAGGGGTTTTTGCCTGCATATCTATTTTCTTCTCCAAGAAACACTTTTCACCGTGTTGGGGTGCTCCTCCTGGATCTCAAGGTGGTGGTGGTGGTGGTGGAAGCAGAAAGGAGAAAGGGTTGAATGAGACGAGGAATTCAACTCAGCTCAGCTCTCACAGGATCCGGGGGAATTGGGACGTTCAACATTTTTGTCGTATGTTTTGTAGTATGTACATTGGAATCTCTTACTTTTGTAGAACGTTCGGGTATCCTTTATCATCTACTGCAAGCTGTAAAGAGATCAGAAGAGAGATACACACACATTAATTGATATAACAGAAAAATTAACATTTTTTGATGGTGATGATGATGGGCTAAACAAGCAGGCAGCAATAAAAAGATAAGTCGCATCATTTCCGCGTATTTTATGAGATGAAAGCCTAATATACATAGTTATGTCATTGTGTGGACATTTAGCTACCACAACGTGTGATAAGATGAGATAGAGCTGAAAGCTGTGTAATTTGACAGAGAAAAAAAACGAATGTGATGAAGATTATGATCAGTGGACAGGACACCGACTACCCCCGACATTCAATCAATTTTTTTTGTTTGTTCATCTGTCGTGAGCAAGGACATTGGAGTCAAGAGCGTTCATTCTATCTAGCTTATAACTAACTATTCATTTTAAAATGTAAAAAACGTAATATCCGTGACTTTGATTTGATGATGATATGATGAGATGAGTGTACAATTTAATTATATTGATAAGAAAGGAATACACCTGACATGCATGTTCAGGATTTTTTTTCACTGACTGATCTGATCTGCCGATCAAATGTCAGTGTAAACAAATGCGTTGTGTATTCTTTGGAAAAGTAAATATTCTATTTTAATGATTTTAATGATAAGATATCTACCCACCATGTCGGGTATTTTTAATGACAATGTGAACAAGACAACTGAACCCGAAAAAAAAATTCCTGGCTGCACCCGAAACTCGGTGCAATAAAAGTACGCACGTACGTACACAAGCGTATCATTTAACAAATAAAATACAAAAAAATATTTTAAGACAGAAGAAAAACGGGAGAATCTTTTTTGATGTTCAAAAAGTCACATGGCTCAGCACGCTTTCCAGCAGAGGAGTAAAAAAATGGAATAATGAGAAGTTGGAAAGAAGCTAGCAAAACTGCTTGCTTGACTGCTTCATCTACTCTGCTTACTGAGTTCTCAAGCTCTAACCCTTTCCTTCCTGCTAACAAGGCAATATGAGAGATGTGCTGGGATGATGAGAGCTACGCAAGTAACCCCCAAAGCATCATCGGAGAGAAAAAAAGTACAAAACGAATTTGACGCTTGAACGGATTCATAAGAAGGAAAATAAAGTTTTAACCTTTTTTCTTGTACTCACTCAGCTCAGGTGATTATTTAGAGATAACTTGTCATATTCATGCATAATTAAGAGAGTCGTTAAAGGGTTAAATCTAATTAGCAGCATGATGATGAATATCGGAAGAAGGAAAAAAAGTTTTCTTTAAAAGTTATTTCGTCATTTCCATTTTTGGAAAAGGAAAAAAAGGAAGGCAAGCAAGAAGCGGAAGCTTTGGAATTAATTTTGTTTTGTAAAAAAATGTAAAGCTTACTGGATGCCATTTTGAACATGGTGATGTTGAAAAGTCTCGAGATGCTTGTTAAACTCCCTGTGGATCTGTTCCGGGAGTCCGCCGACATTTGAAAAGAAGCTGCGGAGGAAGGTGAGCTCCTCCGTCAACAAGTCAATCTTCTTCTGCAGTCGCTCATTCTCTTTGCTTAGCAGCTTAACCCTTTCTTCGGTCTCCCTAGTGCGCATCTTTGCCTTTTCCCGGGACTTCCGGACGGCAATGTTGTTCCTCTCCCGACGTCTCTTGTACTCGTCACTCGCCTTGTCCACGTTTTTGAGCTTTTTGTGCGAAGATGAGGAGGATGAGGAGGACGCCCCGTGATGAACCCCGTGATGGCCATGGTGGCCGTTTGAGTGGGGGTGGTGGGGATGATGATGTCCGCCATGATGAGCTTGATGTAAAGCTTTCCCATTGAACGTCAGGTTTCCATTTTTGACAATGAGACCGTTGGGATGGTCACCTCCACCGGTTGGGATGGTTGCGGGGGTGAGATGATGGTGAATGTTGTATGCGTTTGGAGAGTAGCCTGAGCCACCACCTCCACTCCCTCCACCACCACCTGAGCTAGTTGAGCTTGTGCTTGAGGGTGAGGTAACGCTGGAGAGGGAGTTGGAGGAGTAGGGACCTCCATACACGTCGGAGGGATCACCCGAGCTTGTGACCGCATTCGCGTTAAAGTCTAGTCTGTGATGATCGTGGGGCTCTTCTTTCACATGGTTATCTGGACTATTGGCTGATGCACCCCCTCCACCACCGTTTGAACTGTTATTCTGTTGGGAAGCGGAGTTGGGCCCTCCGTTGGAGTTGTTGTTGTTATTTCCTCCAGTGAAAGTGGAGCCTTGATGTACAGGCTGGGGCATGTAAGCAAGTGGATTCCTAGGAAAGTGACCATTTTGACTGCCTGGATGACCGCGAACTGCGGCGAGTTGGGAGTACTCGACAGGGATTCCTCCCTTGACGCCTCCACCCCCTGACCCTTTATCATGGATAAGTTCAGGAAAGAGACCTTCGCCAACCTCAAAGTTGGGATCTTCAATTAAGCTTTGGAGATCGAGGGAGAGCTCGGCATTTTCCAAGTCTGCGGGGTCTAGCTCCCCACCTCCGTTGAGGAAGCTGCGGACTTTGGCGCTCAGCGCCGCCCGTTTTAAATTCTCAAGACCGTTGTCATACATTTCGGGAGATGTTGCCATTTAGGGCATGTCACTCAACATAAAAAAGGGTTTAATGAATAGTTCCCACGAGTTTCTCACTTCGCCCCAAAAAATTAAGTTTGAAAGCTTAAGTCACTCTGTCTGTTCACTTCCGTATTTTCTTCTACAAAAACACCCACAACAATAACAGAAGAGTAAAAAAGGGTTAAGATAAATGTTGTGCTAGGTTCTGTAGCAATAGTGTAGTCACGCAGCAGTGGTAACAACACAACATACACGACCACTTGTGAATCTTGTTTTGCAAAAATGGGTCACTCACTCGACGCTTTGCGCTGCAGCGTATTCATCAGCGTTAGATAATAAATATGCATATAATGTTACGTTATTACGACTACTACCGTTACGCTAACGCTATTACTCTTCATGCAGCTTTGCTATATATTATGCATGTGCAGCAGCGCTGATGATGACGATGATGATGTAATATAAGCTTACTTTACTGGTTTGTTGATGAAAGGGAAACCTGTTTCCCTGTTTTGTCTCTACACTGACTGTTGTACTGCTCATATATGACGATTATGCAGCACGAGAACTATATAGGTTACCGGATTGTCAAAATAGTTTGCTGGGATGTATAGAAGATGTAGTAAAAAATGTCATAAAAATGTGGACACTCAAGCAAGCATTGCTACGGCACCTTCGTAACATTCAAAAAATTGTACAAAGTTTTAACTGGCCTAGTTTTCCCTTTCCTTTGAAAAAAGAGTTTCGAACAAGTTGTTCTTTTTTTTGATTTGTGTGAATGTTAAGTCATATCTTTTTCTTGGGAGACTTTGGAATTCTATTGAAGAGGTGTCCCCACAAATGACACACCAGAGCACACACACTTTGAGTTGCACATTGGACTTGTGGAGACAATCACTTCCGTGTTCTCAACAATTTCTGTCTCACTTTTCCCTTTGGTCGTGGGTTGACTCTTGGCAAAATGTACGATGGCTATGTTATGATGATGACACAAAGGACGAAAGTAGTTCACACACGTTGTTTTTGTTCGTTGGATTCTGGTAAAGTTATTTGGACGTAAAGGGTGGATTTGTTCACTTTTTTTAAAGAAAAATATCAGACACAATGGCCTTACCAGCGACAATGTTTTCACGTGCACAAAAACGAATAGGCACACAAAAAGTTTAGAATTCGCTTCTTTTCTCCAGACAAGTTCCTTTTGCAACTTGTTGATGAATTTTTTTCAAGACTTGTTTAGATTTGGTGATATTTCATGGAAATATTTCTTCAGCACTTTCCAGATTTTCATTCTAAATTGAATTTGAGAATAAATAATTATATTTGTTTAGTTTTTTTTAAATGTGTTGTAGGTTATCATTTCTTGAGGTGTACAAAAATGCTAATGATTTTATAGCTTACCACCGGTTTAGGAGTTGGAGGGTGCTTCTTCCTCTTATGACGGAGGTTGTAGCAAGACTGTCCCGTACCAACACTCTTGTCACTTTACTTCCCTTTCAGCAAATATAGAATCAACTAACCTGCTTACTAAAAGGAAGGGGTAGCTTTTTTCTCTTAACCAATTCAATATATGAAACGAACAACAAAGTAGACGTACGTCTGTCTCGGCTCGTCGCTGTACCTCTAATAGAGCTCAAACCTCAACTGACTGCCTAACTCAATCCAATCCATCCATCCATCTACCCAGCCAACTTTACTCACACAAGCAACAAGAGAGGAGCAGAAGAGAGCAACAACGTGAGAACTTTACTTGTGCTGATACTCAGCTTACTTTACGCTCTCTGTACACCTATCTGCTATAATATCTATCTGTCTGATATGCTATCCCTTCCTCATGGGCCGTCGTCATACGCGTAACAAATTTGCTTACGACGATTCACTGACATAATAATAATGTTGAGTACGGCTCTCCTCTCTATCAAGTCCATACACATGCCGTTTTAAATGCTCTCATATTTTTTCATGACGCTTCGTTCCTAATAACAATCATAATCATATTCGAAATGAAAGTTGTCTCATCTAAGTTAGTATTATGCGAATGTACAATGTATGCATACAACAGTCAAGCGACCCTATTTGTTACTACCATATAGATTCATATATTAAATTCCAATACTAACTGCTACCTGTATACAATTTTTTTTGCAAAAGGTTTGTATGGATTTTTACAATGTACGTAGTATCAGTGTACCATGTGGACTTTATGGGGAAATACGCTTAAAATAATTATTAAGTGACACAAATATTTTTAGTGTGTGAGTATCCGCGTGGTGCATGCTTTTTTAGATGAATAGCTATATTATGGATAAGGATGATGATGACCACTTATGTTTTGCTGCTTTGAAAAAGTTTAAATGTACTGCCGCTACATCTATGATGGACAGTTTGTAGCGGTAATCATGTATAATAAAAGGGTTAAGTAAATGTGCATTCATTCATATGCATGTTATATTTTATCAGAGATTATTTTACATTTTAAAATGATCATATTATAATATATTTTGTTGAACTTGATATGATCTTTAGAGATGGTTTCAAGGTGCCAAAATTTGTACATCCATTGAAAACGAATCACATCTTTGTTTACTCTAAAAGAAAACAATTGTTTTTTACAATAAACCATGGTCATTTGAGATAGAAAACAATATGATTTTCTTCAAGTAAGAAAGACAAAAGAAAATGTGAAGGCTGTTTTGTCGGTTTTTTTGGGGGGGTGGGTAATTTTGGATGGTGGGGTAAAGTTGACCTTGCACCTGAACTTACCAATTAAATATGACACCACCGTAGCACCGTACTATGTACGGTAATATATCTAATAAATGACACATTATGTTATTTTTGCTTTGCAGGGAAAAAATTGTAATACAAGAATTAAAACATGATGATAGTTTTTGCCATTTTTTGTATACAAATTCGTATGATGATACTTTACAACCCTTTTTCTTGTTTTTTGGCTACTTGTTACTTTTATTGGATTAAATTAAAATCAATTTGGAATGCTGCTGAGAAAGGAGAAGATATATAGAATGCCATCCCATTTGTTATATGATGAGAACTACAACAACCAGCACGACCCGACTCGACAGGGAAAGCAAGTGAGTTGGAAGAGCAACCCTCCACCACCACCACCACCATCGAATAGCAAGAAATTCATGAGAGATGGGATGAGAGAGAAGGTATGCATGCCAAACAAGCAGTTTGAGAGCAAGAGCGAGTGTGGCAGTGGAAATGGGGAAATTCTTTTAAGATCATCATGCAATGTACAGACACAGCTCACAGCACATCATGTGGGCAATGTAATACAAACCCGAATTTTCGGGGTGGTTGCGTAACTTTCCACGGACGGTGGTGGTGGTGGAGGAGTTGGAGTATACACGTTTTTCCCTCAATTCCATTTTTATTCATCTTATCACAAACACACATATACACACCCACAAGGCTTCACTCTCTCTACACACAAGAGTTTTTGGTGCAAACGGCAAAAAAAGAAGGAAAAGTAATGTTTAATTTGATTTTCTTTGATGGGTTGTTATACATCTGTATTTATTACTGTGCTGAGTAGGAAACATATATTAGCAACATTCCACATTCAACTTGCTCTCCATCTAAACTGAAAGAAAATAACAACTTTTTTCCTCTCTCTTTTTCTTCATTTCCATTTTACCTGAGAACCTCTGGTAAAGTACTCTTTTTTACTTATTTACCGAAAAATAATAGGATGAAATGCATGCGATGATGTATATAATAATGGGACTTGATAATATGTTGGCAATGGCAAACGAATATCAATTTAAAAAGGCATTTTTTTATTCATTTCTTCCACTTGATTTGCAGGGGCATAGAACAAAGGCACACGCTTCACATACACATTCATCAGACACAAGCACAAGCTAGAAAGCCACAATAGATCATCTTTCATTTTTTTAAACAGAAAGGTCATCATCATAACTATCTCCCTAATTTTCATTCCATCTGCAGGACAGCAGCATAGCAGTGTGTGTCCCGTGTCTCACTATTGCCAATTTGCCATTAAAGCTAAAACACAAAAAAGATTTCATTTTTTTCATTTGGATCATCATAATTTTTCAGTTATCATCACCATTATGGATAATTTTTTCGATGATGATCAAAAAAGGGGAAAAAATCAGAAAACAAAAAAGGTGTAACATGATCCGTATGTATTTATTTACTTATTTTTTCGTCATGAAAAGAAGAAAAAAGAAAACTGACATGCAATGTGTTGTGCACAGAGTCAGTGGTATGTTGTGGGCTATATAATCAAAAATCATCAGCCACAAGTTATAGCGAGCCGAAAATGATGAACCATAAACACGAGCGTCGTCACCATTCCAGCAAAACAATTGTAAGTATTTTTGGGAAACCCATGTATAATCCCATCCAAATGTAAAGTTCATCAGGGAAATTGGTAGTTTACTTATTTTTAATGGGAAACTAATGTGTTGACATTTGCCTAGATTTTTGCATTTAGGCGGCGGCATCATCAGCAACAAAAAGTTCCCTAACCACATAGGCCACATAAAAAACGTATACACTGGCCTACTTTCTGACAGACAAACAACAACATAACTACCACCAACACTAACAGCCAAATCCAAAAATGCACACAAATTTTTTCACTAATTCCTTTGTACTCACCAAAACAATTACTCGTACAAATTTAAATTACTCTATCATCCTCAGCTAATAAATCAACAGGGCTTTAATTTTTTAAGCTAGCCTAATTTATTCGTTTTAACCCTGCTTTTTTCTTCAAAAACTGAGTCATTGTATTAAAATTGTATTGAATAATAGTAGTAAGTACTTCCTTCCTGGCCTACTCGCTAACTTGAGATTTTCGGCTACTTCATCCTCGACATCCCTACACTACACGTAAAAAAAAGTTGACCATGTCATCAAGCAAACGACGCTGGCTATTGTATTAGATGCATATGCATATCCTACCTATTTACTAGCTTGTTTAGTGTATTAGTTCTAGTTAGTATACTTATAGTTACGTTTTCCCTTTTAAAACTAAATGTGCGTGAAACAGTTTCATTATGAAGTGCATAAGGAAACATACATACATATATACATACTGTGTACATATAGTAATTATAGATGCACCATTTATTTGTGTTATGTATTTTGGCTATTGTGTGGTCCACGTCTGGTCATTTTAAGTTTAAAAGGAAAAAGTAGGTTATTATCTCGACTCAAAAAAGGAATATAAAATTCGCGTTAGTTTTGGCGTTTCGCTTGTCGAAATTATTTCATGCTTCTCTATTTGCATTTTCTACTATACCGGCATCAGTTATATGTACATATAGAGGTGTATACAAATATAGGTATACTCATATAACGGTGCACATATTATGTTTGCAAATTTTACAAGATATTTTCGTGTACGAAATTAACGTTAACACCTGAAAGGATGGGAGTATACCTGTGATACTCACTATTCAAAGTAGAGCTTGGAATCGGGGCCCGATATTTAAGGGACCCGGTGCCCGCCCGAGCCCGAAATCGGGCTCGGGTCGGGCTCGGGCATGATTTTGTGTTAACTGGCGGGTTTCGGTCGGGTATTTACTATAATACTGCCCGATTTTAGGCCCGTCATGTTAATTTTACTCATTTTACTCCCATTTTTGATGATTTTTTCTAAAGCTATGTGATATTTGCATGTAATAATTGGTTAATTTCATCAAACATTGACATACAATGTCAGTTTTCATGTCAAAACTAACCAATTCTAACGCCAAAATAGCATTTTTACCGAAATGAAGTCTATAATATTGAAAAATATACCCATTTTATAAAGATCGGGCATTTTCGGTCGGGTACGGGACCCGATGGGTTTTTGAGATCGGGCTTTTTTCGGGCGGGCATTTGAGAGGGACAAAAAAATCGGGCTATAATCGGGCGGTCTTTTGAAAAATGGCAAAATTCCAAGCTCTAATTCAAAGCGCAAAAATGAAAACGAAAGTGCATACATTCACGTTGAAAATAACATAAGCTATTATATAAAATATTACACAGTTTTATGATCATTTTATGCACTACATCTTATCTAACTATTATATAATTTCAATTTTATGCACTTGCTGTTATACTCATAAAAAAGATTTAGATAAACCTCTAATGATAATATTTCCGTATCAAAATTTTTATTATGATTATGTTTTTTGAGTCTTTGTTATTCCGCTCCAAATACGGCGGCGTACATACCTCGTCGCCTAAAAAAACTTAACATTTTTTCTCAATCTCCATCCCTCCGTCATCCTCTCACATCCAAAATATAATCCCAAAGATGAATTCTACATTTACATTTGCTATCCTCTGGCCTATAAAAGTGAAAACGGTCATGCCACTCAAGCCAAAGTCATAACAATTTAATCCTCATTAAAATAAATATAACATTTTTTTTAATGTTTGGAAGGAAGATGAAAAATAAATAGGGCAATACCAAAACAAATCTTATGCATAGTTTTATTATGGGGCTAGTTTTTAAGCCTAGTTTAGTATAATTATTAGAGCAAATGTGATTTTAATTAGAGTCAAAGAGATGCTATTTAGAGACGCGTGTAAATATGAGACTGCACCTTAACCCTTTTTTCAAAAAAAAATATTGCGTAACTGAATACACCAGAAAAAAATTACGATGATGCGGCAATCAAATAACTTATCATCCCCCAATGCACATGATTAATTTTTCCCACAACAAAACACAAGTCAAGACACGAGCCACATTAACAAAAAAAGTGCATAACCGGTACTTACGCATAATTTTTTTTTGTTGTAAATGAAAATGAAACCAAAAGTTGTAAAACTGGTTGAAGATCAACAAAATATTTTTGCGAATAGTAAAATAGGTTGACTTGCTCTGTTTCTTATTATATAACAGGAGAGGTAAGGTAGTAAGTAAGGTGGATGGAGGAGAGATGCTGTTTTTTTTGTTAATGTGGTGGCGTATTGGCTGTTGTATGTAAAATAACAGGATATTATCATTATTTATTTGTGCTACGACGACTTTGCTTCTTGACTTGTATCGTATCTTGGCCCATCTTACTACACATGACATAATGACAATGATTGACCTCATTAACTGATCTTGCATGGATCCACCCTTGCTTTCTGGCTTCTACTTTCAAACAATATTTTCAAATGGGAAACAAGCCTGTTCTTTTGCGTCCTATTATTTTGCTGAGTCATTTTTTGAAAAAAACATTTCTGCTTTCAATTCAATTCAGCGAAGCAGCAGAACGGATTGAATTTATCGCTTGTTTATTTTTCATGTGAATCAACTCATGTGTTTTGGATACACATGTTTTTAAAAACATATACGGTAAGGTAATGAGGTGTATAAATTGGCATCGACAAATCATTTAAATTACAGGAGGTTCACCTGAGAAGTCACCCTAAAACATCTTCTGGTTGCCGTTGCCACTGACGACATTACTGACACAAGCAAAATAAATACAGGTAAACAGCTATGTAGATGATTAATTTTCTGAAGAAAAAAGTTTCGTTTTTATTCTTCAGGAAAAATATCAAGTAATTTGTCTTTTGGGGGAATTGCGACATCTCAGAAAAACGATGATAATCATAACGAGAAGAATGTAAAATTCTGATATGAAACTACCGATGCGGCGTGGAATATGATGTACATAACCGTATATGTA